>CAKNYM010049097.1:29546-40110 GCA_932195095.1 Andricus curvator
ATGTTTACCCAATTATGGGCCGTGCACATAATACGTCACACGTTTTTGTTTTGTTTATGACGTTATCCCTTTTGGTTTCGAGGCCATTTTATTCTCATCTTTATTTGCCAACGGCCATACCACGCTGAAAACCCCAGTTCTCGTCAGATCACAGTAGTTAAGCAGCGTTGGACGCGGTTAGTACTTGGATGGGTGACCATTCAAGAATACTGAGTGCTGTTGGCATATCGTGGGTGTGGTGAGCCCACACTTGTAGTTATTTATAACTACAAGAAAACTATCCACCTAGAAACACTACCCGAATCGGGTAGTGTCACGCCTACCCTGAAAGGGAAATGGCTTAATGGTATACATACATACATACATTTAAAGAAAGGAAAACCGGGTGACGCATTATGTGCACGACCCGTTACTTAATTTTTAAATAAAAAGAATTCAAAGCATTCAAAAGAATTCTAAGAATTCATAAGAATTCAAAAGAATTCTAGGATTTCAAAAGAATTGAAAGGATTCAGAAGAATTCATAAGCAGTCAAAAGAATTCAAGGAATTCGAAAGAATTCAAGGAATTCAAAAGAATTCAAAGCATTCAAAAGAATTCGAAGAATTCAAAAGAATCGTAAAGGTCCCAATAATTGTGTAACTTGGTTAATGTATTGTTAGAAAATATGATAAAAGTAACTTTTAGAAGAAAAAAATAACATTTCTTTTTAGCATTTTATAGTATGAAATGAAATTTCAAATAATTAAAAGTAGGTAGAAAAAAAGAAAACTGGCACCAGTATTACTGGTGCTAATATCACGATTACTGGAATGTTTACCCAATTGGGGGCCGTGCACATAATACGTCACACGTTTTTCTTTTGTTTATGTCGTGGTATCCCTTTTGGCTTCGAGGCCATTTTATTCTCGTCTTTATTTAAACAAAGGAAAAACGTGTGACGTATTATGTGCACGACCCCTTACTTAATTTTTTAATGCAAAGAATTCAAAGCATTCAAAAGAATTGTAGAAATTCATAAGAATTGTAGAAATTCATAAGAATTCGAAGAATTCAAAAGAACTCGAAGAATACAATTCAAAAGAATTCTAAGCATTCCTAAGAATTCAAAAGAATTCTAAGGATTCAAAAGAATTCGGAGAATTCAAACGAACTCAAAGAATTAAAATGAATTAAAAGGATTCAAAGGAATTCATAATAATTCAAGCAATTCAAAGAATTCAAGCAATTCAAAATATTCAAAAGAATTCAGCGGAATTCGAGGAACTTTAAACCATTCGAAGAATTCAAAGAATCCAAAAATTCAAAGAAATTAATTTTTGAGTTTAGGTCGTTTATTGTAATCGTAAGTGAGGTAAGTGTCCGAGTAATCGTGGAGATCCCAATAATCGTGTAACTTGGTTAATGTATAGTTAAAAAATATGATATAGTAACATTTAGAAGAAAAAATAACATTCCTTTTCAGCATTTTATAGTATGAAATGGAATTTCAATTAATTAAAAGTAGACAGACAAGAAGAAAACTGGCATCACTATTACTGGTGCTAATATCACGATTACTGGAATGTTTACCTAGTTAGGGGGAATTCATAAGAATTCAACAGAATTCGAAGATTTCAAAAGAACGCGAGGGATTAAAAAGAATTCAAATGAATTCAAAGGATTCAAAAGAATTCTAGGAACTTCAAAGAATAAAAAGGATTCAAGAGAATTCATAATAATTCAAAAGAATTCAAGGAATTCAAAAGAATTCAAGAAATTGAAAATAATGCAAGGAATTCAAAATAAGTCAAGAAATTCTAAAGAATTCTAGGAATTCAAAAGAATTCAGAGAAATTCAAAAGAATTCTAGGAATTTAAAAATCGTTTATTGTAATTTTAAGTAAGGTAAGTGTCACAGCAATTGTGAAGGTCCCAACAATTGTGTAAGTTGGTTAATGTATTGTTGAAAAATCTGATGAAAGTAACATTTAGAAGAAAAAAATAAGATTTATTTTTAGCATTTTATAGTATGAAATGGAATTTCAATTAATTCAAAGTAGACAGAAAAAAAAATTGGAAAATTACTTAATATTTAATGAAAAGAATTCAAAAGAATTCAAAGCATTCCAAAGAATTCAAAAGTCTTCAAAGAATACAAAAGTATTTAAACAAATATAATTGATTTTCAATTTTAGGTCGTTAGTTTTAATCTTAAGTAACACTTAATTTTTGAATTCGATGAATTGAAAAAAAAAATTTAATGCAAAAGAATTCAAAGAGTTCAAAAGAATTCAGAAGAATTTAAAGAATTCAGAGCATTGATCAAAGAGTTCAAAAGAATTTGGAGAATTCCCGGAATTCAGAAGAATTCAAATGTCTTCAAAAAATTCAAAGGATTTTAAAGAATTCAAAAGTATTGAAAGAATTCATGAGAATTCAAAAGTCTTCGAAGAATCCAAAAGAATTTAAATTAATTTTTAATTTTAGTTCGTTAGTTTCAATCTTGAGTAGAACTTAATTTTTGAATTCGAAGGATTGAAAACAAATTCAAAAGAATTCAAAGAGTTCAAAAGAATTCAGAAGAACTTAAAGAATTCATCAAAGAGTTCAATAGAATTGAAAAGAATTTAAAGAATTCAAAAGTCTTAAAAGAATTAATAATAATTCAAAAGAATTCACAGAATTCAAAAGAATTTAAAGAATTCAGAAGAATACTAAAGAATTCAAAGAATTAAAAAAATTCGAAGAATTAAAAAAATTCTGAACATTCAAAGGATTTCAGAACTCGAAGATTGTTTCAAAGTGTCTCTAAAGAAGCGAAAGTAAAGAAATTCTATTTCCTGTGTATCACGCACTATTAGGTATTTTCACTTCAACCATCAGCTAACTTCACTTCGTTCAGTGCTGAGGGGAAAACAATGGACCAAATGCATGGGACAAAACTTTATTTTTGTAATATCTTCATAATGAATAATAATGATTAACATTTTATTATTTCATTAGATAATTCTTGAAATATAAAAACTATTTTCAAATACACTTATGTATATAGAAAAAATTAGTTTTTACGAAGATATTCACAAAATAGGACGAAAATGGAGCGAATCCCATGCATTTGATCCATTGTTTTCCCCTCAGCAGTTAACGAAGTGAAGTTAGCTGACTATGAAGTGAAAATGCCTAATTAGAGAAACCTGAGGTTTTGTAAATTAGAAGGTGGCAGCACATGTCTGGGAATATTTTTATATTCTGACATGTAGTCCAGGTACAAAATTCTAGCGTCGTTACCGACTCAGTCTGTGCGAAACCGGCAGGGCGATTCTGCGGCAACCAAATAAAAGTTCAAACAAGAATACAAGTTAAAATAGAGATCTGATTCTTCCGACGAAGTGAAGGAATCAGAGGTCCCAAACAGAATGATGCTTTTCGGAAAAGCGCTCCTCAAACGCAAGTTGGGCCTGCGCACGCATTCCCGGGGCCTCTGTTCTCCCTCCCATCATCCCTCCATTCGCGCGAGAACATGCAACGACGACACAAACATCCCCTCAGTTTGAAACTCCTAAACCTTCTCAGGGCGCAACGCGTTAACTGCACTTTAGCTAGCAAGTGGCCCCACGTTTCCGAGAAGAATCTTCGTGGACGAGCTGTGGAGTCGATCTCGATGGCAGTAAGCCTAAACACATGGCCGGTTTTTCGTTATACGACGTAATTTCCAAAGCTCGAACTCGACCCTGGGTTCAAGTGCCTACATAAAAAAAACTGTCGATTTGACATTGGGCGTACACTTGGTTTTACGACTTTTCCTCGATAAGTCGCAGGAAAGAGAGTACGTTTCTTAATTTATGGGAGGCTCTAGTCTAGACTCAAGATGTGACAATATTTCCCACGAAAGTAACTAATTTCGACGTGCCCTTTTCAGGTTTTAGAGTTTCGATCTGGAAAGTAAATACAAAGCGGAATTCGTGCATTCTTACAACATAAAATCGTAGGTTCTTTTTACAGTAATATGCCCGTAATGGTAATAAGTACATAACTAATTTATCGCTCACACGTCTTATTATTTCTATCAGAGATTGCTCAAATGTTATATTCTAGTATTAAACTTTGAAAATCTTCAATACATTAATTTTATAAATCTTAAGCATTTGAATTACCCCGCGCCAGCAGGTGCTGCGCTCTTTGCATATAGAGACGAACGAGATTTAGTCGCTCGTAACATTCTAAAGTGGCATTCTCCCACCAGCCGCCACATTTAAATAATTTGTAATACAAGAGCTTCCAAGTGAACATTGCAAATATTTAAAAAATATATTTAGCAATAATATAGCAACTTCAGTTGACCAGACAGACCTGCCCCATAAGATTACCTGTCATTTAAAAAAAAATTAGCACGATTGTTCAATTTCCCTCTTTTTAAATTGGCGGAAAAAAATAACATGGGACGGTCGGTAATACGTGACGTCATAATGTACTACATGCCCTTAAGGCTTCAAAATTCAACAATTTGGGAGAAAATGCAGTTTTTTCAATTGAAAATTAATTTTTAGAAACGAAAATATAACTATTCTATTTTTGGTTAAAAACTGATGTTCTTAATTCAACAATCCAACTATTTTGTTCAAAAACTATCTTACTTGTTGAAAATTTAAAATTGCGAAAGTTAAAAATAAATTTCTTGCTCAGTTACAATTTTTGGAAAATGTGCAAAAACATGTTTTTTTTTTGATTCAGTCATATGCACACATTTAGAAAAAAGTTGAATATGTCGAAACTAAAATTTATTCAGCTTGAACCAAACAAACATTTTTTTATTTTTCTTCTTCGGAAAAAAATATTTTTTCGTGAATTAGGATTTTTGGGATTTCATATGTATATAGGCCAACGGCCATACCACGCTGCAAAACCCAGTTCTCGTCAGATCACTGAAGTTAAGCAGCGTTGGACGCGGTTAGTACTTGGATGGGTGACCATTCAAGAATACTGAGTGCTGTTGGCACATCGTGGGTGTGGTGAGCCCACACTTGTAGTTATTTATATCTACAAGAAAACTATCCACCTAGAAACACGACCCGAATCGGGTAGTGTCACGCCTACCCTGAAAGGGAAATGTCTTAATGGTATACATATCTTTTTTTTTTTGATTTTCGAACGTTATAAACACCACGAAAAAAATGTTTCCCATGGATAAGAAATAATAACATGTTTCTTTGGTTCAAGCAGACTCAATTTCAGGTTCAAATCAATCAAAAAAACATGTTTTTGTATATTTTCAAAAAATTTTAAATAAGGCAATTTTTTTTAATAAAAAAAATTTTTTAATTGTAAATTTAAGAAAGAAAACAGAAGATATTAACCGATTTCAATTGTTTTAAATTTACATTGAAAGTATTAATTACAGTAAGGATGAAATGCCAAATCTTGTAAAGAAATATTTATGAGAACGATGTTAAACATATCAAAATTGTGTATTTAACTAATTTTATTTTTTCCCGGACTTTCTTATTTCACTCTGGATGGATTTCCAACGATTTAAGAATATCCAATTTTTAAAAATAAATCTTTAATGGCAGAAATCATTAAAAATTATTTAAAAATGTAACATTTCTTACGAAAAGGTTGTTTATTCTTTTCGACATATGAAAATAAATGTTTAATCTTTCCCCTGTTTTCCCCCTTTTCGTGCGAAAACCACCATATTTCCCCGTTTTTGAGCTCTTTTTACGCTGTGATCCCCGTAATATTAAAGATTGCGATATCATAGTAGTATGGTAGATTTTATTGTTGTTGAAAATCTGAAAAAAAAATGAGAAAATATTTTTTTTTCATGAAATGGTAGTAATTTCTACAAATATCAATGTGAAAAGGTTGAGAAAATTATGACTACGTTAAAATTGGAAATTATTTTGAACTAAAATTTTATTACAAATGATTTTTTAATTATTGTTTCAAAAAATGATATGTCGAAAACAATGTATTATTCTACTAAAGAAAATTCTTCCAAATAATATAATATTTGAAATTGTAAGTAAGTTCAGTGGCACAACTAGAAACGTGTAGGCCCCCTCCTCAACATTTATTAGGAGGTCCGTTTGAAATTAAAAAAGAAGGACGACTTATAACTTGCTTATCAGTAAAACAACAGATTTTCGCTTCTCAATCTATAAGACAGACCGCGCACTGACATTTGACAAAATTAAATAAATTATCGGAAACTATTTATGGCCAACGGCCATACCACGCTGAAAAAACCAGTTCTCGTCAGATCACTGAAGTTAAGCAGCGTTGGACGCGGTTAGTACTTGGATGGGTGACCATTCAAGAATACTGACATGAGTGCTGTTGGCACATCGTGGGTGTGGTGAGCCCACAGTTGTAGTTATTTATAACTACAAGAAAAACCTAGAAACACTACCCGAATCGGATAGTGTCACGCCTATCTTGAATGTGTATAGATATATAGATATATATATATATATATATATATATATATATTTTATAATGTTCTCTCTTTTATTATAATATCAGTTGAGATAATTATTATAAATGAACCTAGTGAATAACTCTACTTTATACTTCAATACTGTTTTTTTGTTTTGTACAAAATTTTCAGAATTTAAAAATATTCTGAAGAATTATATATGAAAAGAATACTTTTTTTTACATTATTTCTACTATGGAATTTTCTGCTTATGATATTTTTAATTTCTTATAATTAATATATTATAGTAGAAATAATGTAAAAAACAGTATTCTTTTTATATATAATTCTTCAGAATATTTTTTAATTCTTTGAAAATTTTGTACAAAACAAAAAAACAGTATTGAAGTATAAAGTAGAGTTATTCACTATGTTCATTTATAATAATTATCTCAACTGATATTATGATAAAAGAGAAAACATTATAAAATAGTTTCCGATAATTTATTTAATTTTGTAAAATGTCATTGCGCGGTCTGTCTTATAGATTGAAAAGCAAAAATCTGTTGTTTTACTGATAAGCAAGTTATAAGTCGTCCTTCTTTTTGAATTTCAAACGGACCGCCTAAAAAATGTTGCGGAGGGGGCCTACACGTTTCTAGTTATGCCACTGAACTTACTCACAATTTCAAATAGTAAGGCTAACAGTCGCGCAGTGCTTATTGCAATGCCAAAAAGCAGATCGAACTCACTTGTAAAAGGCAAACTCACAATTCTTCGCTCACTATGAAAATTAGATATTCATACAGTTTACTTGTTCAAATGTACTATTTCAAATAGTCATTGAAGCTACTTGTTCTAGTAATCTTTCTTTTTACAATTTGAAGTAGTAATGCTGATTATAGGTTTTGTATATTTTGAGATCACTATCTTATTCAGTATCAAAAACTATTTGAATCGTTTCTTGTACAATGCAAACAAGTAAACTTCAAGTTAACAATACATAAAAGTGAATCTAACTATCTACTTTTTTCCGTGAAGTTCAACGAAAATTTATTGGGGCCTGTTTGACCTAGTCTCTAGACTGCCACTGGGCAGTCTTTGCAGTCAATTACTGCCTTCTGGAGAGCCCTGATCTATATCAATGGGCTAAAAACAACTTGCCTGAAACGGTAATATTTTTCATCTACAAAGAAAATCATGCCGCCACTGCTGAAAACCTTAAAACTCGATTCGATTCTGCAAAGACTGTTCCGGACACACAAAAATACCATTCCTCTGTACCCTCTTCAGAATCGACTCTAATTTTGAAGAAGTATTCGTCATCTCCACAGTATGGCATTTTCCAGAAGAAAAAGATCGCAAAGAGATCGCGAAGAGAAGAGCAAAGAGAAAGTTAAATTGAATAAAAAATCATTTTTTAAGTAAGACTGTGAGAGGCAAGGGGACTCACACCAAAAATATCCCAAAACGTGAGAGGCAATAAGAGTCACATCAAAAAGCACCCCAAATTGTTAAAGGTAAAAAGATTAACACTAAAAAAACTCACCAAAACGTGGGAAGCAAGAGGACTTATCAAAAACAATCTGGACATGTAACAGATGAGCAGAACCATCCACCAAAATCGTTTATGATTTTATTATTAACTATCGTTTACCTACAATGGAACCATTTTGAAAATTTAATTCAGAAAATATCTAAATCGTTCTCCAGCTACATAAAAGTGAGAATAAAATAGAATTTTTGTTACGCGTAAGCAGAAACATCATTTTTATCAATTATTAGAACCACTGAGTCACTACAGCACGCCTAGTAGCGCCGTGGCTAGTTCTCGCGGGGCACCCGCGCTCTTATGACTTTCTACAACTCAACCAATACTTTCCATCCCATTTTCGTTTTGCGAAGTTTTTCCAGAGACAAAGTCAAGTTTTTTTTCTAGCCTAATTAAAAAAATATCAAAAATGCCGCATTGGGAGAAAATCTAAATAATGGTTTTTTTAAATGAAAAATCAAGGTGAAATAATTTTTTTATCATTTAACGATTATTTTTATTGTAAACCTTGTTAAAATACCTTTTGAAAACCCTCATTAAAAACTAAAATTGGATAACTGTATCAGGAGTTATGTACAATTGAAAGTTAGCAGTCGGGGTGAATCGTCGAAAATTCGGGCCCCCGTATCTCGACAACCCGCTGTACTAGGTGCGCCCCCTTCACAGAATTTAAAGAGGTCTACTGTCACTACAATCTGGCGGAGTTTGAATGAGATAGGCGACAACAAAATTTTACGCGGGGACACTTGGGAAATTTTACCCCATATGTGGTAATGTAAAAATACCCCTAGTAATATATGTACATAAAAAGTTTTAGTTAAATTAATAAAAGTAGAATAAGATTAGAATATTGCATCAAAAACTTTTTAAATCATTATAAATAATTAAACATATCAATTATAAAATTTTGTTGGTCAATAAGCGGTCAGTCCACAGGAGTCACGAACGATACTTTTCAGAACAAAATCATAAATGGCGTGATTTCATTGACTCCATGGAAAAATGCAAAATCACGTTTTGAGTCGGTGAAGGTACGCATGAGCTCTACTGCATTTTGGTTCTAAAGAGCGCGAATGCGACAACAAAGTATAATGCGCGAGGCGATAGGAACACGCTATATCTTCGTTAGAAACATCGACTCACCAATCCGCTATGAATTCTCTTTCTATCCTTGTCAACCACGGTCTCTCTCTAGCGTTACGGAAATACACGGAGCACGCTCAAACAAAGCTCTTTTTTGAACTCTACGTCACGCCGTGCTTACCCGGTAACAAGGGGTTCATTGGAACGCATTGGAACGTTTCAATGCGTTTTAATTGCATTTTTGTCTGAATGCTTATTAATGCGCAAGGTGCAATGAAACGCATTAAAATAAAAACTTAAAATAAACAGCATTAAAAGGCATTGGCATGAATGTGAAGTTAATGAAAAGGCATTTAATGGCATTGAAATGAAGGAAACTGAGTATATGCTACATAACGGAATAATTATGAAAAAAGCAAACTAAACAATTTAAAAAAAAAAACTTTTTTATAATTATAAAAATTTAGGACCAGACAAACGTTTCTTAGTGCTTCTCATTTGATTTCCCAAATTTTCAACTCGATATCGCGTTTCGTGTGAACGTAAGTTGGTTTTGAAAAAAATGTCAAAAAAAATGTTGAGGTTATGCTCACATGGCCTTAAATTAAAAAGCTTTTCAACTTACCCGCTGATTTTAATATTACTCCCTCCTGTATTTCGGCCTTTCCGCCGTTATTCAGAGAGACGAGAATGTGGTATTTTTGCGTTGGCGAATGCTTCACGGCATCAGATTTTTTATTCTTGACGTATGAACTTTTGTTGAAACGTTTCGCGAGAGTAAAAGCACATACGCGAACATCTTGCAGTTATCACTAAAAAATATCAAAATGCGAGAATGTTCCACAACGAAATACAATGACCATGCTCACTTTTCGGCTACTATATCACTTTCGCGTCTGTTCCTCAGTTCCTATATGGTTCCTATTCTTCTTAAATGGTATTAGCCTTGTCAATGCAATCTGCGCAGAAGGCATTGTATGGCATTCAACTGAAAAGATCTCGAAACAGCATTGAATGGCATTAATCCGATTCAATACTTTGTGTGATGAAAGACATTGTATGGCATTCAGGTGGGTGGCTCGGCGAACCGCATTAAATGGCATTAACCCAATTCAATACTTTGTGTCATGAAAGGCATTGTATGGCATTCAAGTGGGTGGCTCGGCGAAACGCATTAAATAGCATTAACGCCAATTCAATTAACAGTATTACCATGACGTCAGTTTAATGCCTTTTCATTTGTGCGCATTGAAAATGATTGGAACGAGACAAGATTCAAGCCATAAAACGCATTTAATGGCATTTCGGACAAAAATGCAATTAGTACGCATTTCAAGGCATTGAAGTGTCTACTTTTTTAAATGCCATTCTATGCGTCTCAATGAACTCCTTGTTACCGGGTACTGAACCCTATTTTGTAACTCATCCAACGCACCGCCAGACACCGCTCAAAACGCGTACTTTTGAGTTTGTCTATGGAGACATGAAAACACGCCATTTTTATGATTGCGTTGTGAACAAAATATTAA
>CAKNYM010049097.1:40120-52084 GCA_932195095.1 Andricus curvator
CGTTTGTCTATGGAGGCATGAAAACACGCCATTTTTATGATTGCGTTCTGAAAAATATATTTTTGTGAAATATTTCCATTTTTCAACACACAAAAACATACTTTTACAATTATGTTTAAACTTTTTTGACTCATTTAATGTTTTTAAAATGTATTTTTGATTTTTAGACGTTTTTTTCGGTGATAGTTATTATATTCTATTCAACACCACTGGCGCAGTACTGGCCCAGTACATATTTCCGGAGTCCCAGTACTGGGCATCTGTACTGGTCCAGTACTGTTCCAGTACTGTCTGGTAATGCTCCGCAGTACTGGCGTGCCGTACTGGTGCGGTACTGTACAACAGTACTGGTTCTGTACTGGCAAATCACTGGTGTACGAAAATACCGCACGTAGAAAAAAGAACCTTATATTTCACTGAATACTGTACTATATTCTGCACTGTTCCTCGATGATGCAATTACGAATTATCATGTTACTTTGACGGATAATATAAACAGATCTAACTTATGTTAACGGTACAGACTATAGTTTGGACGGGTCTATAAATTGTAAAAAAATATTGCTCAAAATAATTAATAAGTCGACTATTTTAACCACTACACTATTACACGAGTTTTGATCTGTAAAATAATTCCGAAATGCATTTGTAACTGAGGTGGCGACCTCGGTAATTACTTTAGAATACGTGTCCATACCATCGCGGCACACGACAAAAGCTCTCTAAGCTGTACGCGATCTGTGAAGAAGATGTGCCATCCAAAATTGTGTTATTTATTATAAAGCCCCTTCATTGCTAAGTGGAAATATGGAGTAATGTGACGACTGTCACAGAAATGCCAAAAATAAATGTTTTTTAGGTGATGCAATCCATCCGTTGCCGATTTCGCTATGAATTCATCCGGTGGTCCGCGCGGATAGGTTGCGTTGTTACGACTTTGGGGACGAGCTTAGCAAGTCAATCGGATCGGTAGCATGTACAGATCCTTCTGTAACGTCCACTGCATCACTTTTGTAATAACGGTTCAGTGGATTTTACATATCTTACCATATTTAATACTAGGCAATAGAGGTTTATTTTACTAAAGGATTACCGTTAAATTCACCTTAACTACCCTGTGACAGTTACGAAATGCTAAGTGATTTTCACATTTTCACCCCTTCATTAAGAGCAGTTTTTACTGTTACGGTTACAAAAAACATTTTGCATTTCTTGATTAGTAAATATCACATTTGGTTTTTCTGCGTGCGGAATTAATATTAAAAATAATAAAAAATCATTCAATTGTTATTAAGACCATCCATTCATCATCATACGACTGCATATCGTCCGCATATTATTTGTAATTACAAAAGTGTACATTTCAAACTTTTTGTTTAATTTTAACACCCACTATTACTATACTTTAAAGATATAAAAAAAAGTATTAAAAAAATAAACAATAATCGAATGCGAGTATTTTGTCTATAAATATTATGGTCATGCTTAGAATGAACACATATATTACATTTTTTAATATTATTTTACAAATGAAATTTCTCACGCTACGGGGTTTCGAACCTACGTCTATGCATGAATCTATCACCTAGCATTCGTTAGTCTTAACCATTACTCTATACCTACACAATTGCAACTCAATGAAAAAACCATCCTCATAAGCCACATCTCAAAAAAGTTAAAACAACAATTTTTTAACTCTTTTTTCTTATAAATTTTTTGATTATTATACGACATCATAAAGATGTGAAACAAGTGAACTCTTAACGGGAATATAAATACAATATCTTTTAAGTAGTAGTATACCATTAAGCCATTTCCCTTTCAGGGTAGGCGTGACACTACCCGATTCGGGTAGTGTTTCTAGGTGGATAGTTTCTTGTAGTAAATAACTACAAGTGTGGGCTCACCACACCCATATTTTTTAAGTAAATAATTTAAATCGATTACAATTTTTCTTCGTGTAATATTTTGTTTTTCGCGTTTTAGACCATTATGCAACTTTTGATAATAACATAAAATGTCATTTTTCATGAGAATTTAAAATTTGTATCGACGGAACTTAAAAATTTTTCATATTATTCCGAAAAGGGCACCCAAGAATGTTGACTTGATACCTTGCGTAGGGGTTCCTTTCAGACCGTAGTTGCAAGAACTGAAAGGATTTTTGGCGAAGATTAATATCAATTAATTTATTAATAATTTTGACTTTTTTTAAAAATTAGTTTTTTTCAAAATCTCGAAAAATATTGATTTTGGAAAAAAATATTATTGAAAAAAGTTGGAGATCTCGTCGAAGCACATCTTTTTTATATGCATACCTTTTTTCTAAATTTATTATTTTTCGTGAAAAATGACAAAAATGAATTTTCAGATTTTTTGTTGGAAAAGGGGTCGGCCGTTCGAAAAGGGGTTCGGCGTGAGCGGGTGGCGAGGGTGTGGTTCACATCCACTCACGCCGATCCTCTTTTCCAACGGCCAAAAAATATCATGCAGCCCAATCTCGGACATATGAAATGGTCCACACCCCCTCCCACCACTCATGCCTTTTCCAACAAAAAATCTGAAAATTCACTTTTGTAATTTTTCTCGAAAAGTATCAACAACAAAAAAGTTTTGAAATAAAAAATATGTGTTCAAATGAGATCTAGAACGTTTGTAAACATCATTTTTTTTCCAAAATCAATATTTTTCGAGATTTTGAAAAAAACTAATTTGAAAAAAAAGTAAAAATGATTAATAAATTAATTTTTATTGATGTGCACCAAAAATCCTTCTAATGCATGCAACTAGGGTCTAAAAAGAACCCCTAGGCCAAGTATCAAGTCAATATTCTTGGGTGACCTTTTTAGATGTATACCCGAAATTTTATCACGTACTGCGACAATTTTTTTAATAACAAATATTTTTAACTTTCGTGTAACGTTTTGCTTTTTAGGTTTTTTAGAATATTCTACAACCATTAAGAATTACATCAAATGTAATTTTTTCTAAACATTTACAATTTATAGTAAAGATGGAACTTACAATTTTTTTCCTTCAAAAAAAGAGAACAAAAATTGTTTTCGCGATATTTGTACTCTTGTTTTTTCGAAATTTTAGAACATATGGACCATATTTTTATACGTATTTTTTTTCATTTTTTAAATATTAATGCTTTCGGCACAGTAATGCCCCGATCGTGGATCCAACCGTCTGCCAGTACTGAGCGAATTGCCGATTATTATCTATACTGGTGACCAGTACTGGGTGAGTACTGCGCCGGTGGTGAACTCTAGCGGACTATTGAATTTTCCATCTTTGGTGACGTATTTTGAAGTTATCAAGGCAAATTTTATATATTTGTAATCGTATAGTTTCGGATTTTGTAACTTTCAAGTCCCTTATTTCAAAATTGAAAACAAAAGTTATTTTTGTATTTCAAGCTCTTAAATGTCGCTTCCGTTATTACCCCCGCAGCTTAGGCATTGAAACTTGCTACAGGAACTGTATCTGCCTGGGTCGTTGGCTAGAATAGATAGCCTAGTTACAAAAAAGGACCCCTCTGTTGGCAAGTATTCGAGTGAAGTATGGTTTGTAGGCATCATAAAATCACATTTGATTCTTTAAAAACTACTTTCTGAGTAGTTACAGATAGAAATGTCAGAAATGTGACTGAACCTGAGATTCTTTAGAGATTTTCTAGTCATTCTGTACCGGTAGGGTGTACCCGAATTCTTCAGAAAGGTTTTAGTAAAATTTGACAAATATCTATCTACTTTTTCAAT
Source organism: Andricus curvator (assembly GCA_932195095.1). Classification (NCBI taxonomy): domain Eukaryota; kingdom Metazoa; phylum Arthropoda; class Insecta; order Hymenoptera; family Cynipidae; genus Andricus; species Andricus curvator. The sequence goes on from CAKNYM010049097.1 coordinate 43,885, forward strand.
TTATCATCATTCATTAATTTATTATTCTAAACTCTGCACTATATTTTGATGGTAAGTTATCAAAAACTTAACTTCCCCTGGCGGGCAGGCCGAACGCAAGCATTACCCAGATAGCAAAGTGCGCGCACGGTGCGACGCACGTGCGTCGCACCACGTGCGGATTTTCTCGCACGTCGTGCGCGCAGGGGATGACACAGCTGCGTCCTCATATGCGTGACAGGTGTGTCGCACGTCGTGAGGGTCGCAAGTCATGCGTGCAGGTGCGGGTATGGTGCGTGCACACTTTTAGGATTTTTAGAGGGTACAGAAAATATTTACATTGATATTTTTAAATGAAGAGCAGGTCATTTATCATGAACGTATTTTTTATTATGGGTGGAAGGAATATTTATACATTTTAGTTGCGCATTAGCAATTCAGTTTCCGCATGTTTGTACCAACAAGAATAAATATTTTTCGCTGCAACTACAAGATACAGGCAAATAAAACTGACAGAAAACATAAAGACGTAGGTAAAAAGTATATTTTTCGTTTAAATAATAAAAAAATGATGACCTAAAACAAAAATTACCTTTTTTTAATTATTTAAACCAAAAATAAACTGTTTATAACCGTTTTCATGTCTCTTATTAAAGTTTCAGCGAAGGATATTTATTATTTTGGACACAAACATGCTAATATTTGTTGTTTGAATAATAAAAAAAATAAAAACAAGATTGAACAGAAATTAACCGTACTTGTCAAAATGTGTAAATCCTGACACGTACGCCACTGATTATTATATTATCGAAATTGGCTTACACATGTAAAAAAACCGGTAGCGCCGAAAAGGAGAATAAAACAAAATATAAATATACACGCGCGCACGATTCGACACAAATCGAGAGGAACGGGGGGCCGCAGAGTCACTATACATAAAAATCCTATCGCAATGATAAAATTTGCGATCGAGAACCGACCCGTTTTCTCGCTAAAAACTCGCAAAACGAAATCAAGCGAAACCGACAACGGAAGTCGACAACAGCTGTTACGGCGCGTCGGGCGATTACCGTTCGACCGACGCGACAGGGTCTGCGCCGTATATTATTCAGCTAATGCGCGCAGTTTTTAAATATATAGCTCCTCTTATTTCTACTTCAAAATAATAAAAAATAAATACAATACGATTGAAAATTAAAGATGCATTTTTTAAATTTCTGAACAAATTTTTTAAACATTGATTTTAAATTACATTTTAAACTCAATTAAAGGTAAACTTGAAATTAAAAGCACAAATTGAAGTTATAAACACAAATAAATATGTAAAGTAGAAATTATACCAAAAATTTCATTTTTTTATTTACTTAATTTCAAATTTAAATTGACAAAAGGCTAATTGAAATTATTTGTATAGTCGATTAAAGTTCGAAATTATAGTTTTGAAATAAATAAAATGCATATTGTACGTTGAAACTATACACCATGCATTCAATAATTCTTACTAATTTCCTAATTTCTTCTTATTATAAAATTGGGAATGTTTTAATTTTTGTAAATAAACAATTTTTACAATATCAATTAATTCAAGCTTTAATTATAATAATTATCAATATTTTTGAAAATTTCATTACAATAATAATAGTTTACTGTACTACTATTATCAAAAAATGTGCTTATTACGTATATATCATGTATATAATGACCCTCACAAAGTACGACACACATGCGCCGCACATCGTGCCTATCACAAAGTGCGTCGCATAGGTCTCGCACGTACGTGCCCCTTTACAAAGTGCGACCCATATTCCTCGCACCCAGCACGCACCGCGTGCCCCGCATGCCGTGCGAATAACGTGCCCCGCCGTTTGCTATCTGGGTTACGCTGCAGCGTAATTGTAAAGTAATGTCAAAGTAATGGTAAAGTAATATGGCATCATAATTAATAAAAGAAATAAAATAAAGATGTAAACTGTTGCAATTATGATAATACGTTAAAATTTACATTAAACGGTCATGCCGTAATTGCAAAAAGTTGCTTTTTCAGCGTTAAAAAATAAAAAAACAAAGTGGGTGTCATTGAAGTCGGGCCCCTGCATGCTGGCACTCTGCTAACGCGGTTTCAAGCGGGTTGCCAGCATGTCCGCCGGTCCTTACCACCACTAAGGAGAATATTATCATCTCTGATATTATATATTATTAAAAAATTATTATTATATACTATTATTTATTATTATTGTATTATATTATTCATATATTCCTCTAAGTGACGAAGACACGTTACTTGCAGATTTCTAAGCGGATTGAAACTAGACCGGGTAATGCAGCCCGTCATACACAATAGCCAGCGTGTTACACTTTACAGGCGCACTCAATTTTTAATTGCAAAAAAAAGAACATTTTTCGAAAACTCTCTCATCCGGCGGGTATAATTGCCAATAGATTATGTGGTTCAAATATCACATTAAACAATGCATTCTTGGAGACGTATTATGTATGTGCCTTAATCCTTCAGCAGTATTTGTTGTCCGAAAGTCATCCTCACTTATGTCTTCAGCTTTCACTCGATCTTCCCAATCGTCCAACCATTGAATAGAATCTCCGAGGACCTAATCACGTGAATAAGGATATTTTAATTGGTTACAAAAAATAAGAATATTAATGAATCACAAACTTTTAAATCTTCACAGTCAAGCGTTGATCCTTGATCCTTTGAAATTCGGTTCAAGGCGGCAAAAATGGAATTTATTATTTCGCAAAATTTCTAATGAATACACAATCTTCATCATCTTTCTCGACCTGTTTGTACTGTCGAAGGGCACGAGCCATTGATTTGCAAAAACTATATAAATAAAAATCAAATTTCAGAGTATGAGTTGGATCAAATTATGTAAAAAAACATTCTAGGCATATTTCTACACCTAGACAGCTACAAACACCCTCATTTTCAACAAACTGTAAGGATGAGAATGATCTTCGGTCCCTTTACGACGTTCTCGGTTTTCTTTAAGTAGGTGCTTTTCGTGCTTGTGGACAAAAAACGAAATAAGCCCATAGAATGGGGGATTCATCTGGATGAATCTATAACAATATTAATAAGATTTAGATATTGTAAAATTCATTACATTTTTCAAAAATTAGAAATGTTTTTACGCTCAACATTTCCTTTGTCAAACAATCTGTTGCGCACTGTTTTTATTAGGTGCGGCGTGTCCAAAAAAAAAGAAAACCTTTCTATCCGGATGAGTGAGGTGACAACAAGAGTTCTTAAAATTTTCCAGAATTTGCGATTCGGGCTACCACCATCAGCAACGATTCCATGGATTCTCGCCCCAGCTTGCTCTAGAATAACAATGGCCTCGATTAACAGTTTTGTTCGAGTAAGTCCATCTGTTGGTCCTTTCGAAGCAAACAGTGCAAACAGTTGGACGAAATCTTTAGCTAATGGCTGATATAAAAATACCAATCCATAGACAGCCTTCTCGTTCAAATTAGTAGTTCGCACATCATCTCCAAAGTCTTTTAGCCCATTATACTGCATGGTAGTGGAATCGAAAATGTAACCTTTTCTCGTCCAAACTTCATCGACGGCTATCAGCCCATCTCGCGAAATATTAGAAGAATAAAAACATTATTATACCTTCGAATGGTTCAAGTGCAGGGTAGTGGCAAAAGACCATTGTCATTTTAAAATCGGTAGGTAGCTAGTCACTTCATATGTAGAAGTAGACATAAGACAATCCATCGATCTTAATATCTTCTTTGCACAACTTTAGATGCTGCTAGAATTTCGTTAACAGCTATTCACTCGTTGGCTTTCATATTTGCGTCGTTTCATTTGTTTCTGATCATTTTCCAGAGTTTTTCTTACAAATGTGAAACGCAAGTAATATCTTCATTTATTTTTCCGGTCAAATTCCCACTTTCCTCTAATTAAGCCAACAGCCATACCACGCTGAAAAAACCAGTTCTGGTCAGATCACTGAAGTTAAGCAGCGTTGGGCGCGGTTAGTACTTGGATGGGTGATCATTCGAGAAAACTGAGTGCTGTTGGCACATCGCGGGTGTGGTGAGCCCACACTTGTAGTTATTTACTACAAGAAACTATCCACCTAGAAACACTACCCGAATCGGGTAGTGTAACGCCTACCCTGAAAGGGAAATGGCTTAATGGTATACATACAAGCGCAATCATCTTCTTTTGAACCCGATGAGATTTTTTATGCACACACGTGAATTCCCCACTTTTTTCGAAATTCTTGTCAACTTCTGTTGAACCGTCTGCTTAATACGCTTACATAATTCACAGTGGGTTTCTACAGAATCTGGCGCTAGAAGCAATGGACAATAATTACATATGCCTTAAAAAATCTTCTTTATCTCAGCAGACATCGACAGATAATTATGATGCAGGAACGGGACAATCCCATGCAGAATTCAAAGTTTTCAATATGTTCTATATGACAATATGACAATATGACAATTCATCATTGCCTACTATTGTCGAACTGCAGTCAGAGAATTGAACTATTGGATTTTGGCTTTTGAATTTTTTGACCTCTTTTTTGCAGCTTAAATTGTTCATAACTTTGTTAAATAATTATAAATTTTTCTAATTCCGCTATGGACGATAGCTACACATGTGAGAAGTATTCCCTCCAAAATTCAAGTAAATCGGACCAGTGGTTCTCAAGAAATCGTGTTCACCATGTCAAAAAATGCTGTTTCGAGAAAAACGCGTTACACTTGTATCTCTGCCTGTTGTGTTTTGATTACCACGAAAGAAGCGTTTCCGTTCACGATTACCAGGCCTTCGGATAATTTTTCTGCTTCCTTTTCTATCCATGTTATGTTCCGCACTTTCGCACTCCAATACGAAACCTTCACACTCGATAAGAGGCACTATACTAAACTCATCTCCATAATTAGACCGGCCTCGTAGGTAGACGGCCATCTAGCGAGCTCGAACCTGCCATTTGCCTGCTCTTTTCAGCCAGTTCTCGACCTTGGAAACCTTCCAAACCGATTGCAACGTATTTCTACATCATTTTACTACCCAAAAATGAAAAAGAAAGTTTGATTTCTTGAAAAAAATCAACCAGCCTACCCCCTTAAAGTATCTATCCCCTCTTAACAGTTGTCGTGAGTAAAATGGGCGAATCCCCTCTTAACAGTTGTCGTAAGTAAAATGGGCGAAAGAGATGCTGTCACCGATATTATTTTCAGTAGCTAATATAGTTTTCTGATAATATTCATGATCACTAGAGCAATTAGAACTCTTTCTTGCCCGGCCATCAAGGTCTATAACAATCAATCAACAGATACATATTTATCATTGTTCAATGAAATTAAATTCCGTTCAGATATGACTGAAAATAATTATGAATATATATATATATATATATATATATATATATATGTATGTACATATATATGAATGGACAAAGCCACCGAACGCGTCCTCGGGTTGCGGATAGAGGGTCCCTGTGCCAAGGGTTTCTGCTGAATATGGGTATAATAATTAATAAGCAGTCGCAGACAATTTTTCACGGATGGTCCCGAAGGAATAACTCCAAAGCGAAGCCGTAACAACCGTGCCGAAAGCTGAATGGCACCTGGGTGAGGTGTCTTAAACGGTGACTCTGGGAACAACAATGACAACACCGAACATAGTTGTAGGAAGTGCGGTTCAAAACAATCGAACGCGCAGGGCTCCCGACAATGGGTCGGACAACAATGCCGACTACCCTAGAGTTGGGGGAGCCAATCAAGACGGAGTTAATGCGATTGACCGGTAGAATCTCATTACTTTTATGTGGACGGATCGACTCAGGGATGACCTGCTGTAGTGCTATGATACCAGTATGGCCCCTAAACGAAAAGGTTACATGGCGCGACTGCATGCTCTGTGGTGCGAGAAACACCCAGAGCTCTCTGATTTTTCGCAAAAACGTCTGCGAAACCGTGCCGAGGACCTCCGGAAAAGGAGTTATATAAGCGGAGCGCCTACACAACCGCAGCCAGAACAAGCCGGCAATAGAGAAAGAGAGGCGACACTGAGACCAACCTCGAACAGGCATCCAATAGAGGAAGAACGATGCCTCAAGACCCGGAGAAACATCAGCATTCAGGTTTCTCCCAAGCCCAAAGATCTGACTGAACTGGATGATGAGCTTCGTGGAGATCTTTCCGAAGAATCCGACCTCTGGACTATCAATTGTAGTGTTTACAATGCAGCGAGAACTTTGGCAGATGCAAACCGTAAAAAAAACCAGCGGTTGATCATAAGACCAAAAGACGAATACATCAACTTAGCACAAAGATAGGCTGGGCAAGACAGTACATGTCCCGCATTCAGTGTGTAATTGACTACATAACATCTGGCAGGACATTCACTGCCAAGGTTCGACAGTTCGGGCGCGAACTGCGGATCCGTCATCACACAATCAACAAGTCAAAGCTACTGACCATCAGGCAGCATATTGTTGACAGAATACGAGTACTATCTAACGCTAGGAGAAGTCTAGAGCGGAGAGAGATGTGGGTCAGAGAAAATCAACAGTTTTTGTCTGACCCATCTCGACTCTTCCAAGATCCTCCAGTTACTGTCGACCATCCGCCCAAATCAGAGGAGGTCGAAGGATTTTGGAGAGAAGTCTACGAAGTCCAACATCCACTTGAAGAAGGCTCAGAGAACATAAATAGCTTCAAGGAGCTGTGCAATGCCCTCATAACAGCTGAGCAGGAATGCCCACCTATCACTACCGAGGAGGTGAAAAACGTATTAAGAGGCATGAAGAACTATTCCGCTCCGGGACCAGATGGTATCAAGACCTTCTGGTGGAAGAAGTTTCCTTCAACCCACCAGTATTTGGCCCGAATTTTCACCTCATATCTAAAGTCGGAAGAGCCTATTCCGGGGTGGTTGGTGGAAGGGCGCACAGTGCTCCTGCCGAAGACGGGCAACTTAGCTGACCCTAAGAATTACAGGCCAATAACTTGTCTGAACACACTGTATAAGATCTCCACAGCTATCGTAAATGATAGGATTGTTCGGACAATTGGACCTGTGTGGCGAGAGATGTATGAACAACGTGGCTCAAAGAAAGGCGTAGAAGGATGTCGGGAGAACTTGTTAAAATCGTGTGCCATAACAATTACAGAACATAAAGGTCACACTGTTCTGTTACGCTGTTACTGTAAGGATATGTAACAGTTCTGGAATTTTGTTATGTAACTAATATAGAACAGAGTGATAGCACTGTTATGTCACTAGAATGTCACACGTGTTCCAAGAACGGAACATAAAGGTCACATTGTTCTGTAACGCTGTTACTGTAAGGATATGTAACAGTTCTAGAATTCTGTGATGTAACTAATATAGAACAGAGTGATGGAACTGTTATGTCACTAGAATGTCACACATGTTCCAAGAACGGAACATGAAGGTCACATTGTTCTGTAACGCTGTTACTGTAAGGATATGTAACAGTTCTAGAATTCTGTGATGTAACTTATGTAGAACAGATTGATGAAACTGTTATGTCACTAGAATGTCACACGTGTTCCAAGAACGGAACATACAGGTCACATTGTTCTGTAACGCTGTTACTGTAAGGATATGTAAAAGTTCTAGACTTCTGTGATGTAACAAATATAGAACAGAGTGATGGAACTGTTATGTCACTAGAATGTTACACGTGTTCTTTTTCAACGAAAAAGCATGGCCGAGATTTTTTTTATGAACGTTCAAGCGGTTCGATAGCGCAATTGGCTAAGGCATCGGCTAGGTACATTCGAGTTAGGTAGTTTAGGTAGGGTCGAATCCGCAGCGAGTGCGATTTTTCAACGGGTTTAAGCGTCTGATTATATGTATAGAGGACCGTGCGTGGAATTGTGTTATTTAAAATATAAACTAAATGCAGAAATAATACAAAAAACATTTTTCTATTACATATCCTTGTAATACTGTTATGGAATTGTTACAGAACGATCACAGAACAAATTTACATCGTAACACTGTTACATATGTGTTACGGAATTATTACAGAACAATGTTCCTCTATAGCCCTGTTCCTAAATTGTTATAAAAATCGTTTTAGAAATATAACACTGTTCCAGAATTGTTACAGAACGATTACAAAAGAAATTTACATCGTAACACTGTCACATATGTGTTACGGCACTATTACAGAACAATGTTCCTTTGTAACCCTGTTCCTAA
>CAKNYM010049097.1:65325-152161 GCA_932195095.1 Andricus curvator
TGAGTACAAGAATTGCCTGAAGGGCGCCAATTATTTTTTCTACCCTAAAACTATCAAAAAGATACTTTGAATAATTACAATGTTTTTATTTAAAAGAGTTAATGAACTAAGTGCTCGACAGCTCCAGCAGAGTGGCGGACTGAGGAGTAACGCAGGGGGAGAGGTTACAATTAAAAAATTAAAAATAATATTTATGGATGAAATTGATTTCCATTAATTGCATTATTTCTTACACTATTTTATCTTACTTTATTTACATTATTTTAAATAACTCTCAAAAAAGCTAATTTTAAAATTCACTTATCAGAACGTATTAAATTGACATCAAATATCAAGTTTTTTCAAATTTGAACCATACAAAAGTGATTGAATTGACTTCAATTTCCGAGTTTTCTGTATAGAATTAAATAATATTTATTTGTTCGTAATTTGTACTTACCAAATAGAATTAAATTGACCTCAATTTCTGAGTTTTATATATCGAATTTGATAAAATTCATGTGTTCGCAATTTGTACGTGCCAGATGGTATGAAATTGACTTCAATTTTTGCATTCGGCGAACGTAATTGATTTGCTCCAAATTATCACTCGCCGGAGAGAACAAAATTGTCTTCAATATTCGAGTTTGGCTCAAGGTATCCAACAGTATTACCTTGATTTCAATTTTTATCTTCCAGTTATAATTAAAATGTATACATTGGTTAGCTGAAATAATCGCCAAATTAAATGGGCTTAAAATGCGACACAATTTATTCACGATAAAAGAAATTAAAACGTATATTTGGAAACCGGAATTGATGAGGTATTCAAAACGTTAGAAATTGGACGATATTTGTTCGCACATTAATGAAATCCAATTCACATTTTCTTACCGGGGTGCGATATCGGCCCAATCAAAGAATGCAACGACTTGCAGTAAATCAGCAAACTCAAGTTGCCAACCTTTTTATAACTATGGCGTTCACTGCTAGTCAAATGCGAGGACAAGGTAGAAGAGGAGCACGAGGTAGGCGAGGAGGCCAAAATTGGCGAAGAGGTCAAGGTTGTCAATAATAAGATTCTGCACCATAAGAATGTCCCAACAATTTTATTTTTTATTTTCAATCTTATTTTTTACGATTAAAATAAAATCTAATTGTCCTATCTAAAAATGATTATTAACAAATTTGCAGATCCTTTTTGGGTGAACAACTCTTATCCGTTCATTTTTTTTCGTACCTTGTTTCGTTTTGCAAAGAATTTAATTTATTTATTTATAATGCTATTTCTTACGATTAAAACAAAAACTACGGGTCCTCTCAAAAAATTATTAATACAAAATTTGTAGTTATATGTTTGGGTCAAAAACTTTTGTTTATTCATTTTTTCATAGCTTGTGTCGTTTTTCCACAAATTTAATTTGTCAAATTTTCAATTTTATTTTTTACGATTAAAACCAAAACTACTCATCCTATCAAAAAAGGTATAATAACAAATTTGCAGCTCTTTTTTAAGTTAGCAAATGTTATCTACTTTTCTTTTACAGCTTCTCTAATTTGTCTGGAAATTTATTAATTTTATTTTCAATTTTATTTTTTAAGAATAAAACAAAAACTACGCGTCCTATCAAATAGTGATTAGAATTAAATTTGTAGATCTTTTTTGGCTACACGATTTTTTTCTATTAATCTTTTTTCGTGTCTTGCATAGTTTAACCGCAAAATGGAATTTTTGACTTTTCATTATTTTTTGTGCGATCAAAATTTGAATTTTCGATTTTTTAAGAACATTCAAAAAGTTGTAATGAAAATCTTGTAGGGTATTCAAAAAATTAACGTTTTTCTTTCCTTGACTTTCTTTATATCGTGCGTTGTTTGGCTTACAATTTTCATTTTCGTTTTTTTTTTTAAACTTTGTAAATGCTATAACACTGGTCATTTTTTCGTATGAAAAAAAGTCATAAGAATAAATTGTTCGTCTTTTTAAGTACTATGAATAGCCGAAAATAGAATTTTTTAAACTTACAAAAAGTGGTTTAAAAAATAAGGAAAATGCTCTAACTTTTTGAATTTTTATCCAAAATGGCTGACTAACGAACTTGAGCTTTAGTTTAGGACACTCAAAAATGATACCAAAGGCCAATTTAATCTGTAAATTCTTTTGAAAGTTATCGTGCTAACAGACTAAAAATCTGCAGACACACATACACACAAATACACACGCACAACCAGACAGAAACACAGGCAGACACATTCGCGAAAACCTGTTTTTTTTGGGGGGGTTCAGAAAGTCTCAAAACGTGGACATTTAACTTTCCAAACAAATTTTAATTTTGAAAAATTGAAAACGATTTATAAGGTTTTTAAGAATATTTAAAGGTTCTAAGTGGATGAAGAACAAATTCTGAACATTCCTGGGAAATTTTAACATGATTTTATATTTAAAAAAATTAATTTTTAAAGAATATTTCAAAATATTCCAAACCATGTAAAAAAAGAATCTGAACCATTCTAAGATAAACTTAATTTTTTTTTGTATTAAGAAAAAAAGGATATACTTTGGGGAAAAAAGGCACAACAAGATTAAAAGTTCATTTTCGAAAAAGAATTAGTCGACTTTTGTGTAAACGATGTCGACCTTCTTCGTCGAGCCTGTCTTGAATTTCGTAAGAAATTTTTAATAGTCGGTAAACGTTTGCCCGTTTACCAAGTGCATCACTACACAATCAGCTTGCTCACTACTTTCTAGAAAAAATCACCTGGAGGAAATTACAGTTCCTATTATTCCAACTAGGGGTTATAGATGAACAGGCCCTCAGTCAAAAAAGGGAGTAGAGTGGCTCTTGTGAGAAGAGCAACAGCATGGTGTCAGTATTCACTATGCCGACAGAGGCCGGGAATATTGGGTTAAGGAAGGCATGCTAGTTGACGGCTTTTATGAAGAACAAGAAAGCGGGTTGCAGCATATCCTTCAATTCCAATGTTAACATGTTGGAATTCACACAACGAATACAGAGAATTCAGTTTCAAGTAGAAGACATCCAATCAATCGAAAAAGATTTTGCTTTCCTCTGCCTAGAAGAAAAGGTAGAACAAGGCATACAAGTGTCAAGTATTCTTCGAGAGCAACCATTACCATATTATATCTAGTTCTCGACAAGAAGCTCTTGATCTTGCTGCTTCTCTCGGTGTGGAATCCAAAGACAAATTAATCATCCCTTCATGTTTGAAAGCACTGCAAGTGGATTCAACCACCACAGTAGATGATGAGGCCCAAGTTGAAAATGAAGACGAAGAAGATCTAGCTGTGAATGAGATTGAAACTGAGGATATTCCTGGTATGAAATTTTTGGACGAAGATTTATCAATTTGCTAGAGAATGACGAAACATTAGAAAATGAACACGAAGTTCAACTTTCACCCTGGACCATTTGTTCATTATATCAATTTTAGTGGTAAATCTGTGATCGTTCGAAAAAACACAACTCTTTGTTGGTTTCTCTAAAGCGGATATAATAAATTGAGTAGGGATAGACTACACCGAGTTAAAGATGCCTTAATTACTAAAAATATCAATGTTGTTTCGGCTATGAGTACAGTTGTACATGAAAAAATTAGATTAGGAAATTGGTGCCCTTTTTGATAAAAAGAAAAAACTGTTCACTAGAGGCAAAATTCTATCCTTTAGTTATGCTTCTGGGAAATGACGTAATGTAAATTATTCTGTTGATTCCGCAATAGTTAAGCCACCAACCAAACATGCAAAAGGCATATTATGTGTTTATTCTCCAAAATGTTGCGAAGTAATCAAAAATTTTATTTGAAAAAATGATTTAAAACGGTTAAAAATATATGTTTAAAATGTAATAATGTAAAGTGTCCGGAAGTTACTTGAAATATATTGAAATAGCTTGCAAACAAAGTAACCTTGCTCAAAGAGCACACGCGCAGAATCTAGAAAAAGTCTTTTTCGGAATGAAACACCTCCCACACGCCATACAAGCAGGAAGTCTTGCTTCTCTCTTAAACCCACATAACTCAATTTTCTGACCCTGGATTTAACTAATTTCAATAAAATGTTTTTCACCTTCCCGGAAGAATATTTAATCGCGTCTTATTATGATACCTGGAAGTCCTTTTTAGGCTCTACTCAAACCAATATCGTTGCGTTGTTTCCAGTAAACGTTCCTTTGATGATATTAGGTAGATTCACGCGTTAAAACCAATGTTGTTGACAAGTAAAAAGAAAGAGCTATTTAAAAATGAATAAACTCTGCAAACCAGTAAATTTGAGAGAATTTTGCATATCATCATTAATGGTTTTCTAAAAACAGAAAATCGAGAATTTTAACTCCATTTGAACGTTTTATGAAACCACGAGTCTTTACACATTTACCAAAGTCGACTAAGGGAAAAATGGAAAGCTCTTTTGAAGATTTTTCTGGAATATTTATTGAAAATAGTGATGAAAAACTCAGAAAATTTGACATTTCTTTTCGCTATTTCAAAAACCTAAAAAAATGTAGGTTCACAGTGCCGGCCATACCATGCAAAATGGAGAAGCGTGCCACAGACCAAAATCGGTTCGAGCTTCCATCTTTTATTAACGCATGAAAACAATAGACAATTTTTGTCTTGGGCATGTTTCCACATTTTTCATGATAATTCGAGAACCAGTGAATATTTCATTATGTCCTTGGTCTCAATTTGAATTAAAGATTTTCGACTTTAGTTTACTAATGTTTCAATTTTTTCATTAACTTCCCTGATGTATGCAAAAAGTGAAAGTTTAGAATCGTAAATTGGCCAAAAACGGAACATAGTTCGGTCTTTCTCACAATCAGTATCGGCCCCTGTTTATAAGAAAATCTTTAAGTATTGCTCAAGGGACGCAGAATTTACTCACATTTCTAACGGGATTTTAACATTTTTTCTAACTTACTTTATCGATGAGCTAATTACGACATAAAAGACAAATTTTTAAGACGATTTTTTCTAGTGGACTGACACTTCTTGCCGGTACTGTAACAAAATGGTAAAATAATTCTCCAGGTTTTCAAAACATATATCCTAAAATTAGATATATAATGTTTTGAGCTATGGACTTTTTTTACTTCTTATAGCCTTTTTAATGTTGGTATTAACTTTTCACTTGTCTTATCTGTCGTATCTACATTGTGTATCATTACTAATTCAGTTTCTTTTTTATACAGGGACGCTACTTTACGTTTAGGATGATAATACGCTTCGTTAGCCTTCTGACATTTCTTTATCATCTTCGACGCTTATTCTTGCAGTACAGACAAATTTCTCTTAGCTAAATATTTCTCGGGTAGAAAAAGGTTTTATTTATCCTTTACTTTCCCGCCTTGTTAAAAATTTTTTCAGGTTCGTTTCTCCTAGTTGCAAAATCTTATCTAGTGTTAATGAATTATGACGGACTGGCGTGGGGTAGCGAAGGAATCACGTTTGGTCATGTCAAAGTCGATGAAAAAAGGAAACAAGACAATTCATCACCGTTATTACTGAAAACTTCAAAATACCTGTTATCGAGTTAATCCAAAATACGGGTTCCTGAGCCTACCCAACAAGGTGCTCCTTTTGTACCCAAAAAAGGTTTTGGGTTTTTGGAGAAAATTGGCACAGATGTAGCCTCCGGAAGCTACCACCACGATCGTTCACCGAACAATCGATCCCGACGCGACCGGAAGCAATACGTCATCCGACTCGTCACTTCCCACAACACCAGAAGATGATCGAGTCGGGAAATCACTAATCAAGGAATCGAAAGAATGAATAACACAGTGACTTTACTTGAAAGCACAAATACCTGAATTGCCTAGAAGAAAAAAACTTGATTAAAATCATTGCAACAACCGATAATGTCTACCCTCGCCTACACCTTGATAGCAACTGAAAAGCTCGAAAAAACTCCCAAAACTCAACAAGGGAGCTTCACGCCACTACCTGAGTCCCCACTCTCAAGAAAAGGAAAGCGCCTGAAACTCAAAGAACAGAGAGATACCTTCAAGGAGAAAGAGCATTGGGCGAAAACCTTTTGATTACCAATGAGACCTTGAAGGTCACTTAAACAAGAATAACAACATCAAATAAATTATTAACATCCCGCCCGCCTCGTTCGCTGAACGAAACAAATTCCACTTATAAAGGTCAAGAATTTAGTGCCGTCCGCCATGACGCACCATCCTGTCCGGAGATATCATTGGTTATTCGTCCTTAACGGCCATGTCTCACGTCGCAGTAGAGAAGCGATGATAATCAACACAACGTCGCCAATTGAAAGATTACGTTCCGGCACAGTCCATTTTTCTACAATGTATTGCACCTTTGGAGTAAATGATTAGGAAGTGGAGTATCTGACCAAACTTGAGCCTTCCCGAGATCCTGCATCAGGAGTTTCGCGACGATAGTGATTAGACTCAGCCAGTCAACTGGATCAAGGGGCCAGGAAATAGCAGCCAGAACCTTCCTCTTAGTGATCGGGCGTTCACTCTCGATCACTGGTGCTCCCAATCGGAATTCGTCAGATACAGGATCCCAGGCGGCTCCCGAAGCGTAAACTGGGCCATCGGTCTCGAACTGTGGCCATCACGCCTGATAATATGTCATCAACATAAATATTTTTCTGAATCCAATTACCAGATATAGAGCACATGACATTCCGTAGGTTAGGGTCCGGAGCTGACAGCGACCATCTTCGTCCGCTACTGGTTTCCTCTAAACGATACATTGAAGATTGACATCTCTTTCGTAAACTCTGATCTGTCAATATAGCAGTTCAACATTAGCAAATAAAACAACTAAAGGAAATCCCCATCACATCAAGACGGCAGCAAGGTCACCTTGCAGTTTCGGACCTGTGTAAAAACAAATTATTCAAGAAAAGAGCCTGAGGAAGTCCTGTACGATGCATTGAAGACAATGCGAAGTAAAGGACGACCATCTGAATTTTGCCAAACTTCATGATGTGGGCTGTAGTAAGTGGGCCTGAAGTTTGTAAGTGATTCTGTGGAAGGAGTGAGACGCATGTGCCCCAACCAGTCATAGTCAGACATAAAGCGCGCATATTCCTCGCCAGCAAGGTGTCCTTCTCCAATCGTTGACATATGGAAACGAGTATCTGTTGAGCTCCTTGCAGAGATTCTCCTGAGGTGTGAAATACAGGATTGTCGAAGAGGGAGACGTAAACAGCTTGGATAGAGTCGAACTGATACTCAGTGAAATATAGTTCCCTGGCAATGGCATCTTTTTCTACAAGCTCGAATGATGGGATCTGCAGTATCTGAAAATAAGCTCAAGAACTGAATCTGGCTGCGGAGCAATCCAGGAATGATTCTTTGTCGCTCAGCAAGAAAAAAGCACAGTGTTATTTATATTTGTCATCAAGGTTACCAAAGATAATTGACCCTTCGAAAGGTCCATGACTCTCCTGATGAGATATGTCCATAAATCTTCATAAACTGTGTGATGTTTGTAGACCTGCAACCAATCTTAATGACAAAATAGAACCCCTGTCAGGGATTTAATTTTGCGAACACAGAACAACAGGAAATAAGAATGCAAGAAAGAGAGTATTGAACCTCCCATGTGATGCGGAGACCAGGGGAGCTAGAGCCTAGGTTATCTTGTTAAACTCTAATAAAGATTCAAGCAAAATTGAATAACAAAATAAGAAAAAAAATACATAATCTGTCATAGTGAATAAGTTAGCGATGCCTGAGAGCCTGTCTCACGGTGCTTGCAATGTTGCAAACCATCACACGGTCAGTAAGTAAGTTTGTCCTGCCTGAGAGCCAGTCTCGAGGCGTTTACAATGTTGCAAACAATCAACCATCATTATGTCGTGTCAGGCCTGAGAGCCTGTCTGCAGGCGTTCGCAATGTTGCAAACAATCCATCAGCAATATGGTTGTCATGCCTGAGAGCGTGTCTCGAGACGTTTGCAATGTTGAGAACAATCACACTGTCAGTTAGTAAGCCTGTCATGCCTGAGAGCCTGTCTGCAGGCGTTCGCAATGTTGCAAACAATCCGCTAGCAATATGGTTGTCGTGCCTGAGAGCTTGTCTCGAGACGTTTGCAATGTTGAGAACAATCACACTGTCAGTTAGTAAGCCTGTCATGCCTGAGAGCCTGTCTGCAGGCGTTCGCAATGTTGCAAACAATCCATCAGCAATATGGTTGTCATGCCTGAGAGCCTGTCTCGAGACGTTTGCAATGTTGAGAACAATCACACTGTCAGTTAATTAATAACTCTAATAATTGTTAATCAATAACACTAATAGCTATTGATTATATAGCATACTGTTGTTCATAGAATTAATTTCAACCCAATATAAATTACAATATCTAATTTATAATGAATAAAGATTCCATACTTTAGAAAATAACTATATAGATACGATGCGATAAGATAATAAGAGAGAATCCTTTTTCCTATCTCATTTATGACGTGGGATATATAATGCGCACACAACAGACCATTGAGCAGCGAGTCAAATTTATTCTGTAACTACCTTGTTTATACGACATGAATTTTCTGTATTTAAGAAATGTCACTTGATTCTGTTTGGCTGAAATGATAATTTGATGGCCCACCAACATTTTTATCTTTATATCCTGATAATGCCAATAGAATATGCAAGTCGTTTCATTTTTTATTTTTTTTTAACATCCACTACATCAGTTTTGGAAAAATATTACATGACTAGAATTTTTAACAAAAAGTCGGCTGAAATGACTTACTCCAGGATCTTTTAATGACTTCTTTTCATTAGGATGGTAAAGAATTGACATAAGGGAAAATTTTAATTTGTTTTTTATACAATGTAATAGTTTTTTATGTCTTCTGTGTCTAGGCGATACATATTTATACGGCTGAGGAGGCGCTTCGTCGAAGGGCGAAACGTTAAAGTTTCTTAATAAATTTTGGACCAGTATAACAACAATCATAACATCTTCTAATTAATTTTATTAGCAGCCAATTTTTCAGCAAAAACGTTTATTCTTGCTGTTGAGGCATCAACAGATACTTTGACAGTATTTGAATCAGTCTGCATTATGTCTCTTGGATTGGTGAACATACGATCTAGATCATTCTTCGAGATTAAAATTCACAATAATCCGAAAGGGCAAAACAATAGATACTATGATAGGATCACTTATTTGAATTGAGGAAACTCTGCAGTAAAGTGTAGATTTTGATTTTAGAATTTACAATCAATCACAAGTGCGGTAAAAATGAGAGTTATGTCTCAAATAGCATTTTCATAATACATGCATGGAAACCAGTCACTTTCTCTGCATGTTTACCATGGAGAAAGGGGGCTTTTTTCGAGAGTATTACAAAGACCATCAGACGAGATAACTGAAGTCGCCAAACGTCAGAATGCTTCAAATGGTAACTTGGGCTGGATAGTCCCGCTTCGCGGCACTAAAAGCTATAGATTCTTGCGTCCGTAGCTTTAAGCGCCGCGAAACGGATCTTTCCGGCCCGAATTAGTCACTACACTCACTAGATCATTATTTTTAGAATAGAGATTTTTGACAAACTTTAACACAAAGAAGTGAATATTTGGATTTGAGTGATGTTGGGATACCCCAACAAGCGCTCAAGAATAATGAAGGAGATGCATCGAATCTGCTGCCGAAAAAATCCGAAGAGAAATATTTTAACCCTACTGTAAACATGCGGCCGCTCTTGCGCCCGTATTTTAAGTTAAGAAACACCACTTTCGGTCGCCCAGCATTTCTGACCACATTTGCGGCCGCATTTTGAAAAATTATAAAACGCTTAAAAAAATTGTCTATGACTTCCAAAATGTACTTTAGAAGTATACTGCAAGCAAATTTGCTACGTATTTCAATAAACGTTGTTTGTTTTGAAATATAGCGGCAAATGTGGTCGCATGTGGCCGCAGATATGATCGCAAATTTTGTCGAAAATACGGCGTGGCCACAAAAATGGCTGCAAATGCAGCACGGCCGGAAATGCCGCGTATAAACAATTCTCAAGCTGAAAAAAGAAGACAAATATTACCTTTTCAGCGGAAAGTGTTAATGGTTTATGGAATGTATGTAGATAACGTAATGATGTGTGTGAGTACGTAGCGATGTGTGTGTGTGTGAAGGTGTGTGAGTAGCGTGTATGATGTAGTGAGTACTCGTCGAGACACCGACGAGTTCTGGTTATTAATGAATTAAACCGTCTATAATTGATACCTAATGAGTTTCCTTTCCCTTCCCTTAAAAGAGTGCAGCTCAATTGGCGACGAGGATATACGGAATACGCGTATTGTAATACCGCAAATGGTGTATATAATACAAAGTGCACGCGTATAAGTGTTTTTGATAATCGGAAGTAATGCCCAGAAGTAGTAAAGAAGCAAAAGGCATTTCATGGATTTATGATTTATCAAAAGCGCAGATAATCGAAGAATTACGGGAAAGAAACGAGTCGGTAAATGAATGATTAAAATTAGACGAATTGAGAAATCAGTTAAAAGATTTTCTATTAAGTAACGAGCAAGTGGATAGTGAAACCATCGATAACAAAAGTGAAAACGTGAAAAAGGCTGTGCAAAGAAAATCAAGATGGAGTTTAGTGCTAAATTGGATTTCGATATTTCATCAGACGATTGGGAGCAGTTTATTGAAAGAATGGGATTTCCGTTTACGGCAAATGATATTGAATCCGAAGAAAAAAAACGTGCAATCCTTTTGTCTAAAGTTGACGCTAAAACATATGCGGTCATCAAACGAATGTGCGCTCCGAGGGAAACAAAAGATGTCGCATATAACGAAATAGTTACTTCAGTTACAAATTTAATTAAACCAAAAGTAAACGTGACAGTGTTAAGGTCGCAATTTAGAAGAAGGATGCAAAATAAAAATGAATCAATCGGACAATACATAGCATCACTGAAAGAATTATCAGCAAAATGTAAATTTGCTGAAACCGAGGAGGCGGTAAAAGATCAATTGTTAACCGGATTGATTGATAATGAGATTCGTCGATCATTATTTAAAGTGGAAAGTTTAACGTTGTCGGTAGTATTATCGACAGCAGTAGCTGAGGAAGAAGCAAAGATAGCAGCGTCTAAAGTTTAAAGGGACTTTGAAGAACAAGAAAGTAAACAAACGGTCTTACGTATCAAGGATAGTAAAAGATTGTGGAAAGATAGTAGCCAAGAAAAGCAATATAATTCAAATTTAACAAGACAACAAGCAGGATATTTTGATCGTCAACAAACCAATCATCAAGATTCAAATTCAGCAGGGGGCACCTGTCGTTGCTGTGGCAAGGGAAATCATTCAATGGAGAGCTGTTGGCATAAAAATAAAGAATGTAACAAATACGGAAAAAAAACACATGCAGGCGGTATGCAGAGGGAAGTTAAGGTCAACGGTAAAAAATCTTCAAGAATCTACAAATATATCAGCGGTAGAGATTGGTTGCATAAATTAGGTCTTTGGCCCTTAAAAACTGAACAATCAAACCAAAAAAGTGAGAGAGTTAATAGTTTGCAAAATTTTGCCGAAAGTCAAGTTACAGTAATTCGAGAAAAAATGTTTGAAAAACATGCTGATTTATTTTCGTTGGGACTTGGTACGTTTACTAAGGGTAAATTTGAAATAAAG
Source organism: Andricus curvator (assembly GCA_932195095.1). NCBI lineage: Eukaryota > Metazoa > Arthropoda > Insecta > Hymenoptera > Cynipidae > Andricus > Andricus curvator. The sequence goes on from CAKNYM010049097.1 coordinate 76,963, forward strand.
TTAAGAGAAAATGTTAATCCAGTATATTATAAACCTAGAACTGTAGCTTTTGCTCTTAAAAAAAATTAGAATTGGAATTAGATCGCTTAAGGAATGAAGGCGTGTACACACCCGTCGAAGTGAGCGAGTGGGGAACGCCAATTGTGCCAATTTTGAAATCCGATGGGTCAATAAGAATTTGTGGAGACTATAAAGTGACGGTAAATCCCTTAATTATAATTGATCGGTACCCGTTACCGCGAATTGAACATTCAATTGCTCAGGCTCAAGGCGGAGAAGTATATTCAAAAATCGATTTGCGAGAGGCTTACGCACAAGTGTTGCTCGATAAAAAGTGTAAAGATATTTTAACAATGAGTACACATAAGGGCTTATTTAGACCAAATAAATTAATGTACGGAGTTGCTTCGGCACCAGGTTATTTTCAAAACATGATGGAACAAATACTGGCTAAAATTCCGAACGTGTACGTATTTTCAGACGAAATTTATATCAAAGGTAAAAATTTAGGCGAAAACATTCAGACAACAAACATAGTCTTTAATAAAATGCGCGAATGTGGTTTAAAATTTTAAAAATCAAAATGTGAATTGTTTAAGGAAAGTATCAAGTATCTAGGGGTGGTAATTGATAAGAATGGAGTACGCACAATAAAAGAGCGAGTGGAGGCGATTAATGAAATTCCTGAACCAACAAATTTGAAGGAATTGCAGTCTTTTCTAGGGAGTATTAATTATTATGGTAAATTTATTAAAGACCGTGCAGCTAAGCTAAGTCCATTGTATGACTGTTTGAAGAAAAATAATTTTTGTTGGTCAAGTGAATGTAAAATAGCATTTTGTCAAGCTAAAAAAGATTTGCAATCAGCGGAAGTATTAATTAATTACGATCAACATAAAAAATTAATTTTAACATGCGATGCGTCGGATACAGGTTTGTCAGCGATTCTATCACATGAAACAAAAAATGGTGAACGCCCGATAGCTTATGCGTCAAAAGCCCTAGCTAGTAATGAAAAGAATTATGCAATTATTGATAAGAAAGCTAGAGCCATCATATTTGGTATTACTAAATTTTATGATTATGTATATGGACGAAAATTTATATTGAAAACGGATCATGAACCATTAGTGCGAATTTTCGAACCGAAAAAAGGTGTACCGATTATGGCAGCTAGACGTTTGCAACGATATGCAGAATTTTTAAATGCATTTAATTATGAGATTTGCTACGTAAAATCTACAGAAAATTGTGCGGATGGGTTGTCGCGACTACCTATACCGGAAGAGAGTGAAATAAAAAACGATATTGAGTATTCCTACTTAAATTATGTTGAAGAAAATTTGGGTAACTACATAAACTGGAAAAATGTATTGCGTGAGACACGGAAAGATGTAACACTGAGTCAAATAATATTGTACGTCAAAAATGGTTGGCCAAAAGAAAACAAAAATCTAGATAATTTTAGTTCATACGCAGCAGGGAAAAACGAACTTACAGTGGAACAAGAATGTTTAATGTGGGTTTATCGGATTGTTATACCGGAAAAATTAAAAGAAGGGGTTTTAAATGAAGTACATGCGTCGCACATGGGCATCGTCACGATAAAATCTATTGCAAGATCGTTTTTCTGGTGGCCAAATATTGACCGAGATATTGAGGAATTGGCTAGAACATGCAGAGAATGTGCGCGGGAGAGAGATAATCCCCCAACTAATGTTTTAACACCGTGGAACTGGCCTGTAAAACCTTGGCAACGCATTCATTCCGATTTGATTGGCTCAATCGATGGCCATAATTTTTTGTTAATTATCGATGCAAATTCAAAGTGGCTAGAAATTTGCGAAATTAAGAATATTGATTCTAGCAGTATTATCAAATTTTTTTGTCAAGTGTTTGCGAGATTTGGCCTACCTCAATTTTTAGTAACTGATAATGGGCGGCAGTATACCAGTTTTGAATTTGGATCGTTTATTAAAGAATTAAATATTAAACATATTTTTTCACCGGTAAATATCCGGCTTCAAATGGTGAAGCAGAGAATTTTGTTAAAACGCTTAAACGTACTTTTAAAAAATTATTGCGAGAGGGATATTCGATTCAAAAGGCAATCGACACTTTTTTCTTTGATTATCGGGCGACTAGGCACTGTACAACAGGCGAGAGTCCAGCAAAACTAATGCTTGGAAGAGAATTACGAAATAGATTTACATTACTTCATCCGGACATTGAGGAGAGAGTAGTAGATAAACAAAACAATCAAGTAGAAAATAAAGCGGGGAAGAGAAAAGTGGAGTTTCAAGAAAAAGAAAATGTATGGGCAAGAAACTTCTCTAAAAATGCTCCTCAGTGGTCGGAAGCTGTCATATTAAAGCGACTAGGTCCGGTTACGTATATAGTGAAATGGCTCGAAGGTGGTACGGATAAACGTCATATAAATCAGATTGTCAAACGCGACAGGTTCAAAGATATTGTTAAGGAAAATACGAAAAAAAGTATTGAGCCAATGGAGCCACCAGACATTCGTCGTTCCCCGAGACTTCAAGAGAAGTTTAATTGTGGAAGCTAAACTTCGTTGTAAAAGGGGAGGAAGTTGGAATGTACGTAGATAACGTAAGGATGTGTGTGAGTACGTAGCGATGTGTGTGTGTGAAGGTATGTGAGTAGCGTGTATGATGTAGTGTGAGTACTCGTCGAGACACCGACGAGTTCTGGTTATTAATGAATTAAACCTTCTATAATTTATACCTAATGAGTTTCCTTTCCCTTCCCTTAAAAGAGTACAGCTCAGTTTAATTTAACGAATTGGCTTTTTGACTCATCCCGGTCCCCACCGCGTTTTCACCCATTGAACCTGTTCTAAAATCGGAGCACTATTAACGTACATTCATTTGGAATTCACTCAAATGTCCATGCATTTCTCATGAAATATAGTATGTAATACACGTGGGGACATGGACTTTGCACGTGTGGAATGTTTTGAGCACTTGCAAGTCCCCTGTTTCCCTACTTGTATCACAATTTACTACTTCACAAGCTCTCCACCTTCAGTGAGAGTCGAAAATAAACCGAAAGATCAAGGTTAGATACCCGAATCAATAAAAATCTCATTGCAAAGAATGTAGAGCGTAGAATTCGGTCTAGAAGAATGGCCATGACTTCCCCAAATAAAAGTCAAAAATAAACTCAAAAGAGGAAATTTGATACCGCCCAGCTGACTGAGCGAGACACAACACTGAACATCACAACCACGGCACACCAGCGGCCGAGAGGGTTCTAGAGAAAACCGGCAAAGAACAATAGCGTTAGATACAACTTCTAAACATCACAAATTTTATTGGAAATAGTAAAATTTTCTTAATTATAAAACTTATTTTAGATTTTGAATAAATCAAATCGAATAGAGTCAAGAAAGTATTCAGACTGCTATTAATTTAAAGAAGAAAATTACGAGCTAACTGGCGTAGAGATAGATAAAAATAAAATTGTCGGTCTCAAAAGTCTCATGGAAAATTATTTTTCCATAGATGCTTGTCGAAGTATATTGCTTGGAAATGCTGGTTGGTTAGAATTTAGCAAGGGTCAAGTATTTAGCAACTCAGTTGATTATGTTGATGTTTGTATATCACTGGTTATGACATTCGGCTTTGCTGAAGATCATCAAAACATTATTGTTAGTGCTAAATATGAGTTCAATTTTACTATATGAGTAGCCATTGCTACTAGCTACACAAAAACACATGTGAGTTGTAAAAATTCAACACAATTAGAAAAAGACAGATTTATTACATTAAGTTTCCAAACAAACAGGAAAAACAATACAACCCAGAATTCAAATTATTTTGACCATTGCAAAATATCTGATGTGAAACTATTTTTAAACTCGTAATGTTATCTATATGGCAATATGAATCTTGCTATCGATTAAAATCAATTTTCTATATTGCATGAAATGTTCACAAATTCCGAACAGCTGATTAAGGTAAAGAAACACTGCCTGTTTTAACAAAGACTGCATTTTTGAAATATGCTCCATTGACAGTTTCATACTTTTCAAAAATAAAATGAATCTTTGAAAAATAGACCAGTTCAAATTCGTGTACTATTGGAAGCAAAATGAAACTTGCCTTTCAAGCATCAGCATACTGTTTAATTTTACATGATGGTATGGCAGATTACACATAACAATCCCTGGTATGGTTGAAAAATTGATATGGAACTACTGTTATTGAAAAACTGGTTTAAAAAAATGCTAATTCTGAAAAAAAATCAACGAAAATGATCAACATTAATGATATTGGAATGTTCTTCGTTGAGAATATTTTGCGATGTCTCGTCTACAAATGTTTGCCCACACTATTTGAGCATGAAATAGTATATTTATCAACTATGGGGAGATCTTTGCATTACTCTGGCGAGTGTAATATTTTAGCTATCAAATTGCCAATCATGTTTCATGATATTAAAATATAAATGACATCACTAGAATCTCGACGTTGTAAGAACTTTGAAGGTAAATAAACTAATTTTTCTTACCTAAATTTGTCCGATTTAATCTGTGTTTTCGTAAGCAGTAAGTTCTATTTATGTTTTAATTCGTTATCTTTCCAGTTCATTAAAAAATGTTTAGCTCTTAGGGTTTAATGAAGACGCCTTGAGAAAATCATAAATATTAAATATAACTTATAATAAAACTTGAAAAATGCCTTGTGCATTTTCCCCACAAGTGTCTTAGATAGTCATAAAGCACTCTTAGTGCCTCATTGTGTCTTTGGATGTACGTCGTTCCCCCTTGAATTGGACAATCAGATAGTATATACCCTAGGTGCTCGGGGTGTGCATTGCACGTTCTGCAGATATCATCGGAAATGTCTTGCCTCAAAATGTGGTGACGTTATGCTGAAGTGGTAATGAAACCACCTTGACACGCTGAAATAAAATCCTTCGTGCCCGACTTTAATCCATGTAATTTGAGGAAAGCAAACGTTAGCTCAAATGACATCGACTGATCCTTAACATTTATGTGGAAGATGCCGCGCATCCTTTTGTCGAGAAGCTGGTCCCGGAAGTTTTTCTCATATGTTCTCTTGATCAGAGCCTTCAGGAGTGTTCACTTGAGAAGGATAAATAATGTTTGATGCATTTTGCTGATCCCAGATATTAAAGTCAGGCCAAGAGTTTCAGCAGCCCCCAACGCTGCTTTTTTACAGAAACGCTTCGTTGTTTCTTCGTTTCCTTGTGTTTTCTGACCATTTTGAAAAGAAAGTCTCGCCCATTTGCGACTATATGTATTGTACCCAGAATGAACCTGTTGTGAAGACATTCGAGATTCAGTTTTCCGTAACGACAAAATTGACGGCGTGAGATGTGAATTCGCAAAACGGACGACTTAAGGTGCAAGCTTCTGTTCATGTGCATAACCTTTCGTGACCCGATGTCGAGAAATCTGAGCTCATCCTTCTTCCATGAAACCACTCCAAATGAATAAAGTAGTACCGAGATGACAAGCATGTTTGTGGCCGACACTTTGTTTCTTGCGTTAACATACCTGAACAGATCAGTATCAGTGAGTGCATGGTGAGGTAGCTTTGCTACAAGTTTTTTGACACCAGTCTTACATGAAGTCTCTGTCCTTTTCGGTAAAGTTTCGTATAAAGACCTAATCCTTTTCTGTAGGGTTTTAGGTGTAAACCTCTTCCTAGAGCAATAGCTTCCATTAACTTGTTATGACGTTGAGCTTCAGGTAGTTGTTGTTTGGCTGCGCTAGCAGCGTTTCCAGCTTTAGCTACACCTGCTGCTCCACCAGTGAGAGCTCCAAGTGCACTGAGTCCAGCAAAAATTGAAATTAGTGACAAAACACCACCGATTTTCGAAGTGATTGGTAGAACACGTCGATTTTGCATTTTATGTTTATCGCCCCGGTTTTTGATAGCTTCCTGTGCACCTCTGATTGCAGACTTGATGGCCACTTTTGCATCACTACTTCGTTCCATTTCTTTCTCAGCTGTATTCACAACCGTTCTAAAGGCTATTAGTTTATTTTGTGCAGCTGGTTTCTTTTTCACGCTACTTGTCCTCTTCTTTGAACTGGGTTTCTTCTTTAACCCCATACCGAGTTTTGCTTTGGCATTCATCACGTTAGATATTGCTAGTGCTGCCGCTTTCTCGCTAATTCCAGCGTCTTTAGAAAAAACGCACTGCCAGGCTTTACTAGCTAGTACACGATCTGCAGCGTTTCTCGCTTCAACGTTTTCACGATTTCGCGAGTATGCAATGTCGTGTCATTTACACGCAGCGTCTAGAGTATTGATACCGGGATCACCTCTAACAAGTCGTTTGGCTAGCTTGGTACCTGGACCACATTATTGGTAACCAGGTAAGTGCAACTCAAACGGCAAGTTGTTAATGACTTTGTTGACCAATCCTTTACATCGATGATGAGGGCCTGATACTTTGTTCACTTTATGGTGCACAATCATTCTTCACTGAACGGAGGTTAGCACGCAACTGACCTGGAAGCTATATAAGCGCTGTATTTATAGCTTTCACAACAGTTGAGATCAAGATGCGGTTCAAGACACAACCTATTAAACTTCCGATATTTAACATTGATACCCTACTCCAATAAAAAAAGGATACGGTGAAACGACATGGCAGCCTTCTACCAGACGGCATTCACACAGTGTATTATGGACCATCAAATTGCGGCAAGACAAATACATTACTTGCCTGATCTTACACCCAAACGGATTTAAATTTGAAAGTGTCTAAGTCTACTCGAAATCCCTCAAACAACCAAAGACACGCTCACATTGATAGTTTTTACTTATGTCTTCATGTACAGATTTGCATATTCGCCGAGATTTTTCAGATTGAACGCAGACCATACCATAATTTTTCTTTTGGTGGCAGCTGATTTTCTTTAACTCTTTTACTCGAGCCAAGGTATTCGTAGGGAAGAAGACCCTTTCTCGTAAGAAGCTCGATTTTTTCTCTTTCAATGCCCAAAAACATGGAGTTGATGATTTTGTATTCGGTGAGATATGATGCTAATTTTTTTAATGATGATGCCATCAAACGATACGAGTCTATGGACCTGAATTATATTTGTGTATCCTGAACATACTTTCCAAATGATATATATTTTTCTTTATTCAGATCAAGAACTGTAACTTTACCTTCAAATTGTTTTGCAACATCTCTAATGATGAAGTGAGAATCATATCTGCTCAAATTGTGAAAGACAACAGGTATGGTGTATGAATTTTGATAGGCTAAATTACAATCTGCGTACGCGGCACCACGATATTCACCGGTGAGGTGACATTGGTCACGTACTTTCTTCATTGGTGGATGTAGGGCCTTTGCACAGATGTGACATGTTGTAGCTTCAACAAAGACTTTCCCTTGCTCTTGAGTTAGTTTCTGCATGGGAACTGGAGATGCAAGTATCTTGTCACATTCCTTTGCAATTTCAAGTATCTGCAGAGTTTGTGACATCCTATGTCACAAACCTCATGCCCTTGAAAAACCTCTCTGTTTGATGTTCTTGCTTGGTCTTCCACGGGTTTTAGCAGAGATTCACAATCTGCATATATGATAAATGGAACTTTCTCTCGATGCTTGAAGTTTTTAAATTCGAGAATTTGTTTTCCAGGTTTCGGTAGCCCGATTTTACAGTCATTTAGTTTTTTGCAATCTTCAGTATCAGCAATAAACTTTCCTTCAGACGGAAAATAGTGCAGGCTTCGATCACAAATATATTTCTTTCCATAATGTTTGGATAGTTGTCTGCTGACTAATCGAGGAAGATTTTTTACCCAAACATAATGACAATTAAATGAAGAGAAGGTTCACGTGGATATTCCTCTTCTGCGAAGTAAGATGCAATGGAACCACCATAAATTCATTCTTCTTGATCTTTATCAGGCCACACACGTTCATTGATATATCTTTTTTTTTCTTCAAATCTTTTCACGTCCTTCAATGCGACTGGGAAGCTGATAGTATAGACAATTTGAAACACTCGTTGTCATCCTTATTTTGTACATTGATACATGCTTTTCTTTTCTCAGTGCATACAGGAAGTTCGACATAGGAACTACCCTTCATTGGGTTGAGCTTATTGATGTTCACTGAAAGTTTTATGATTAAGTGTGAGGTCCATCCTGAGTCTTCTTTCTCAAAATCTTCCGTTTCTTTTAGGATCGGGTATCTCACATAGTTTTTGAACCAGAGTTTCATATCTGTGGTATAGTATATTTCTTCACTCTTAGATTTAAAAGTGTTATCATCAGGCGTCTCCTTACCGATCTTCAAATAATATGTGAGGAGCACAGCGTTTACTTTTAAAGCCCTGTGTTCGCGCAAGGCCTTGTCCACTTCAGCAATAAATAGTCTTTCAGCATCATCCAGAAAGGCAAGAACATCTTTGTGAGCTAGGTTGACTACAACACATGTCTTTATTTTTTTCTTCTTCTTCTTTTCACTCTTTCAGACACTATTCACTTCACTAATGTTGATATTTGATCACTATTCACTATTCACTTTAGATGTATCTTACACTGAGTTCGAAAACGGAATGACTGCGCTTCACTCCAGTCCGGCTTTTATTAGCCGTCATCCTCACTTTACACACCTCAGTATAAGTTCCTAGATACTTTGATGCAAGGGATCTCGAAAGCAGTAGCCCCTTCTAGAAACTTCGATAATTCTTTCTTGAATTTAGGTAAATATTTATGCAATATCGATACATCTAGAAATTTATGGAAACTTTGATTTTTTTGGAATATTTTAAGTTTCTAGATATTTCGATGCAGGAAACCTCGAAAACAATAGCTCTGTCCAGAATGTTCGATGAATTGGAAACCTTCAGAGATACCGTTCAGACAGAAATTTCAGGAGCGATCGACTTTTATCTTGGCGCAGAAGTGTGTTACAGAACCCCTTGTTAGGGGCCTCATCAAACTTTCTTTGACGACCCCCAACAATCTTGCGTAACCATGTGACTGAAGTTCCGAACGTTCAAATGAACGAAATGGAAAAAAAATTATTTTCTCAATTTTGCATAGCCAAATTAGTTCAGGAAGGCATAAAAGTGAGTATTATACAAAAAATTTTTAAGGGTAAACACCCTCAAATCGTAATGCAGATAGGGCCAACACACAATGTGTAGAATAACCGCCTTTATACACTTTTTTATCGAATTAAACATAGTGTTAAATTACTTTTTCATAAAACAAGTTTCTTCAGTGGGATATGTATCACCGGGAAAGATATTTAAAACCACCCTTAGTTTTTTTAAATCACATAATCATCGAAATTACCGCCTGTTCACACTTTTTTCGAATTAAAAATAGTGTTAAAATACCTTGTCATAAAACAAGTTTTTCCAGTGGGAAAAGTATCACCGGAAAAGATATTTAAAAACACCCTCAGTTTTTCAAAATCGCAAAATCATAAAAAGCACCACCTTTATCTACTTTTTTTCGAATAAAAATAGTTTTAAATTACCTTGTCATAAAACAGGTTTTTGCAGTGGGAAAAGTATCACCGGAAAAGATATTTAAAAACACCCTCAGTTTTTCAAAATAACAAAATCATAAAAAGCACCACCTTTATCCACTTTTTTTCGAATAAAAATAGTGTTAAATTACCTTGCCATAAAACAGGGTTTTCAGTGGGCAAAGTATCACTGGGAAAGATATTTAAAACCACCCTCAGTTTTTCAAAATCACAAAATCATAAAAAGCACCACGTTTATCCACTTTTTTTCGAATAAAAATAGTGTTAAATTACCTTGTCATAAAACAGGTTTTTTTCAGTGGGAAGAGTATCACTCAGAAAGATATTTAAAACCACCCTTAGTTTTTCATAATCACAAAATCATAAAAAGCACCACCTTTATCCACTTTTTTTCGAATAAAAATAGTGTTAAATTACCTTGTCATAAAATAGGTTTTTTCAGTGGGAAGAGTATCACTCGGAAAGATATTGAAAACCACCCTTAGTTTTTCATAATCACAAAATCATGAAAAGAGACCACCTTTATCCACTTTTTTCGAATAAAAATAGTGTTAAATTACCTTGTCATAAAACAGGGTTTTTCAGTGGGAAAAGTATCACTGGGAAAGATATTTAAAACCACCCTTAGTTTTTCAAAATCGCAAAATCATCTTTTTAATATCTTTTCGAGGATACTTTTTCCACTGAAAAAACTTGTTTTATGACAAGGTATTTTAACACTATTTTTAATTCGAAAAAAGTGTAAACTTTCACGCATTCTTAAACTAATTCCGCTAGACTAATTGCAGATTTTTTTTTTCATTCACTGTTTCACTGTATTTTACCACATTCATTCAGCGCGCCAAGGATCATATAACATCCGCAAAGGGTTAACAATATTTATACATCTAATATTTTAAGAAATATCTGTTTCTTTCCCATTTTCCACTTCTGCGTTTTTGAAATTCTCATCGTGAGTCCAAATCTTCACAAGACGTGCATTGTACACGTGCCGCTCTGGGAATAATTAATTTTTCAGGGTTGTTGTAAAGGGATGATATGAGTTTTTTACAGAGTTTTTCACTAAGATTGCTTAAAATATGTTTTATTAAACATAAATAAAAAAAATACATTTAATTTTAGTCGAAAGTTGCAAATTAACTGAATAATTCGTAAGAGATACCGCCGTTCCGTGCGTACACCCCCTACCCCCAGCCACCGCGTAAACGCACACTATTTTAGAAGCCGGCACCCGGCATTTTTTATTATCTAGGACCCCCTGAACATGAATACGAAGAGAAACTGCATTACACTGTTTATGCATGCTCAATGTTACCTACGTACTGCGTACTACCGTTCGGTTGTAAATAGGGCTGCGCAGTTGAGTTATATGTTACATATAGCTGTGCAGTACACTTATACGACACTTACAGAGTTGCAGTAGAATTATATAATACACGTGGATGCGCAGTACAGTCTGGCGGTATATATGACTGTGCAGTAGCGTTCTGCCACATCTGCCGCTGCGCAGTGCACTTCTAGGACACTTATGGATGTACAGTAGCCTTCTATGATACACATGGATGTGCAGTACAGTTTGGTGATATATATGACTGCACAATAGAGTTCTGCCACATACGTCGCTGCGCAGTACACTTATATGGCAATTACGGATGCCCAGTAGACTTATATAATACACATGAATGCGCAGTACAGTTTGGTGGTATATATGGATGTGCTGTAGAGTTCTGCAACATATGCCGCTGCGCAGTACACTTCTACGATACTTACGGATGTGCAGTAGTATTTCACAGTGCATAGGCAACAGCCATACCACGCTGAAAAAACCAGTTCTCGTCAGATCACTGAAGTTAAGCAGCGTTGGGCGCGGTTAGCACTTGGATGGGTGACCATTCGAGAAAACTGAGTGCTGTTGGCACATCGTGGGTGTGGTGAGCCCACACTTGTAGTTATTTACTACAAGTTATCAACCTAGAAACACTACCCGAATCGGGTAGTGTCACGCCTACCCCGAAAGGGAAATGGCTTAATGGTATAAAAAAAAAAAAAAAATAGGCCTGCACAGTATACCCATATAGCATACGAGACTGTAAGGTATTATTCCAGCGGTTCTGTAACACACTTCTGCGCCAAGATGAATGTCGATCGCTCCAGAAATTTCTGTCTGAACAATATCTCTGAAGACTTCCTATTCATCGAAGTTTCTGGACAGAGCTATTGTTTTCGAGGTTTCCTGCATCGAAATATCTAGAAACTTAAAATATTCCAAAAAATCAAAGTTTCTATAAAGTTCTAGATGTATCGATGTTGCATAAATATTTACCTAAACTCGAGAAAGAATTATCGAACTTTCTAGAAGGAGCTATTGCTTTCGAGATACTTTGATGAATGAATGAATGAATTGGTAAAATACAGTGAAACAGTGAATGAAAAAAAAAAAAATAATTTCTGCAATTAGCCTAGCGGAATTAGTTTTGGAATGCGTGAAAGTAACTATTATGAAGAAAAAATACGACGATAATTAATTTTTAGATGGTAAAACACCCTCAAATGTTAATAATGATAGGGGCAACACACAATGTACAGAATAGCCGCCTTAATACACTTTTTTTCGAATTAAAAATAGTGTTAAAATACCTTGCCATAAAACAAGTATTTTCAGTGGAAAAAGTATCACCGGAAAAGATATTAAAAAGCTGATTTTGTGATTTTGAAAAACTTAGGGTGGTTTTAAATATCTTTCCCAGTGATACTTTTCCCACTGAAAAAACCTGCTTTATGACAAGGTAATTTAACCCTATTTTTATTCAAAAAAAAGTGGATAAAGGTGGTGCTTTTTATGATTTTGTGATTTTGAAAAACTAAGGGTGGTTTCAAATATCTTTCCCCGTGATACTTTTCCCACTGAAAAAACCTGTTTTATGACAAGGTAATTTAACACTATTTTTATTCGAAAAAAAGTGGATAAAGATGGTGCTCTATGATTTTGTGATTTTGAAAAACTGAGGGTGGTTTTAAATATCTTTTCCGGTGATACTTTTCTTACTGAAAAAACTTGTTTTATGACAAGGTAATTTAAAACTATTTTTATTCGAAAAAAAGTGGATAAAGGTGGTGATTCTTATGATTTTGTGATTTTGAAAAACTAAGGGTGGTTTTAAATATCTTTTCCGGTGATACTTTTCCCACTGAAAAACCTGTTTTATGACAAGGTAATTTAATACTATTTTTATTCGAAAAAAAGTGGATAAAGGTGGTGCTTTTTATGATTTTGTGATTTTGAAAAACTAAGGGTGGTTTTAAATATCTTTCCCAGTTATACTTTTCCCACTGAAAAAACCTGTTTTATGACAAGGTAATTTAACATTATTTTTATTAAACAAAAAGTGGATAAAGGTGGTGCTTTTTATGATTTTGTGATTTTGAAAAACTGAGGGTGGTTTTAAATATCTTTTCCGGTCATACTTTTCCCACTGAAAAAACTTGTTTTATGACAAAGTAATTGAACACTATTTTTATTCGAAAAAAAAAACTGGATAAAGGTGGTGATTCTTATGATTTTGAAAAACTAAGGGTGGTTTTAAATATCTTTTCCAGTGATACTTTTCCCACTGAAAAAAAACTGTTTTTATGACAAGGTAATTCAACACTATTTTTATTCGAAAAAAAGTGGATAAGGGTGGTGATTTTTATAATTATGTGATTTAAAAAAACTAAGGGTGGTTTTAAATACCTTTTCCGGTGATACTTTTCCCACTGGAAAAACTTGTTTTATGACAAGGTATTTTAACACTATTTTTAATTCGACAAAAGTGTAAAAAGGCGGCCATTTTTTATGATTATGTGATTTTAAAAAACTAAGGGTGGTTTTAAATATCTTTTCCTATGATACATATCCCACTGAAGAAACTTGTTTTATGACAAAGTAATTTAACACTATGTTTAATTCGATAAAAAAGTGTATAAAGGCGGTCATTTTACACATTGTGTGTTGGCCCTATCTAAATTGAGATTTGAGGGTGTTTACCCTTAACAAATTTTTTATCGGTATAGTTTTTTGTATAATACTCACTTTTATGCCTTCCTGAACTAATTTGGCTAGGCAAAATTGAGAAAATATATTTTTTTCCATTTCGTTCATTTGAACGTTCGGAACTTCAGGCACATGGTTACGAAAGATTGTTGGGTGTCGTCAAAGAAAGTTTGATGAGGCCCCTAACAAGAATTCTTTTTCAATTCTAATCAATGTCAGGGGCCATTTTTGGGGGCCCAACAGGGCTATTTTCCAAATAAATGCCGTTCTTGTTCTGTACATTCACAAAATAATTCCGTAATAGCGTGACAATTTTTTTTCATTAATTTCGAAAAAAATTATAATTATAGGAGGTAGGTTGTGAGAAATAACACTTTATTCAAAATCCTATAAAATAGTATATCGCATTTACTTTGGTCTTAGTATTACAATTTTCCTACAGATGAAATGTCCTCTGGAATTTTCGAACGAATTTTACGTACTTTTTTGTTCCAGCTGTAAACGATTGCACCATGCAAACAAAAAAATTGCACAATTATGCTGATAAGTTAATACAATTATATATATATTAACTTTAAAGATGATTATAAGAACATTGTGAGGAGTTTATTATTTTAAGATTTTATTTAAAATTTAAGAAAACTTTGAAATTCGCACTATTTATGTAAGAGCTTCTCAGAAAATTGACGAAATGACTTCAATCCTGGATTTATTTGATAAAGAATTTATATAGCTTAACTTGAAGAAGAATAAACAAATTTCAGCATCGAGTTAATAAAATTAGCAGACCACAAGTGAATGTCGAAAAATATGGTGCCCAAATATGTACACTAATTTATTTCTTTAAAATTATCAATTTTGTGCATGCTCAGTTTCTTCAGTGTGTGAAAAGCTGCCTCTACCTGTACATGGGCGTTAGATTTCGATTATATTTGAGAAAGATTCATCTCATTTTTAAGATTTTACTCAGCTTTCCCTACGTGAGAGTTCTAAATATTAACAGATTTCAATTTTTTCAAAGCATTTTTCTCTTCAAATGTCACTGATTATCGGGTTATCATATTTAGATTTCGAAACTTCGTGCAAAATGAATCATCCTACCTGATTTTACCTGTGATTACTGACCTAATCTACGGTTTGAATTTGAATGCATATATTTAAGTACCGTGTATTTATGTATATTTGTGTACTGATTAAAGATATTTTAAATCGTAGATTTTATATATGGGACCGAAAATTGTTTCAAATCAGGCAGCTTCTATTTTGTAGTATACCATTAAGCCATTTCCCTTTCAGGGTAGGCGTGACACTACCCGATTCGGGTAGTGTTTCTAGGTGGATAGTTTTCTTGTAGTAAATAATTACAAGTGTATATTATTGTATCCCAGATAACAATTTGCTCACACCTTGCCCGCATGGTGTTTGCACGCGTGTCGACCGATCGACACGATATGAGGGCAAGAGTGCAGACATATGTGTCCTCATATGCGTCGCATATGCGCCGCACGCGTGTGGGCACGTGCGTGCCAGCGTCGTGCTAGCATGCACGTGCTTTGAGTTATAATTATTGAAAACAAGATGTTAAAAGTAACATAAGTAACAGGAAACATTGTATGACGTTTTTAAGAAGAGACTCCTGTGTTGAAAGTTGTTCTTTCACAACTGATGATGCAAGAGGTGTTTATTCCAAAAGCGAAATACACAAAATTATTCCTGCTACCTTTTACATAGTGTATTAGCGAGAAATATATATTTATCTGAAAATATTTTTTTATTTCGAAAAATTTAAATTATTCAACACAGAACGTTTATTCAACACTTTTGTAAAAAAACAAAGAGATTTTAAAGAACACTATACTTTTGAATCTTCCAGTTAATTACTTTCAATTGTTTTTCAAGTTGTATATTTTTAATCGTTCTACTTCTGAGATTTAAGAACTTAAATCTCAGAAGTAGAATTATTAAAAATATGCACTTGAAAAACTTGTTTTCGATCATTTTAAATCTGAATATAGTAAATATAGTAAATATAGTAAAAAATAGTGAAGAAGATATATTGAATTTTTGTATTGCGAAGAATTTTAATAGAAACGTTCTGACAATCACCAAATGACAGTCGCCGATGCTTTGACGCTTAATTTTAAAAGGTCTGTGCACAAATGTGGGGGAAGTACAAAGCCCGAGCGCGTAGCACGAGGTCAATACATTATCGAGCGCGAAGCGCGAGAACCAACTGACGCGCGCCTGAGGCGCGTTCAAACTTGCGAGCTAAATGTTAGCTAAAATTTTAGAGTTCAAACAATTATTTTTAAACAATTACAACTCTTGCCGACTTTGTTCTTTGCCTCAAAATTTGTTTATACTCCAAGCTAATTTTCAGAACCAAAACCCAAGAAAAAATGTTTATTTAATTTGAACAAAAATAATTATTCAATTTTATTTCGACTTTTTGTCTGTAAAATAAACTTAGAAAATAACAAAAATTTAGAGCATGAAGCGAATTCGATCAGAGTTTTATTTTTACACAACTGCTATATTATGTTTTTAGTAATAATGCGCTTTTTGTGCCGCCATGCGCCCATGTGCATCCGCATGCATTGTTATCTGGGATATTATATATAATTATTATATTAGTATTATATTATTATTATTATATTATTGTATATTTTCAAAAAAACGAGAAAGTATTTGTTTAACTTCTTTTGTAATATTTTAATCTTACTTATATCTAATATTTTAAGAGACATATGTTTCTCTCCCATTTTCCACTGCTGCGTTTTTGAAATTCTAATCGTGAGTCCAAACCTTCACAAAACGCGCATTATACACGTGCCGCTCTGGGAATAATTAATACTTCTGGGTTGTTGTAAAGGGATGATATGAGTTTTTTACGGAGTTTTTCACTATGATTGGTTAAAATATGTTTAATTAAACATAAATAAGGAAAAATACATTTAATTTTAGTCGAAAAATTGCAAATTAACTGATTAATTCGTAAGACATACCGCCGTTCCGTGCGCTCATCCCCTACCCCCACCCCCGGGCAAACGCACACTATCAGAAGCTGGCACCCTGCAATTTTTTATTATTTGGGACCCCCTGAACATGAATCCGTAGAGAAACTGCGTTACACTATTTATGCATGCTCAACGTTATCTACGTCCTCGTCTATATTGCTTTTGAGAATCCATGCATCGAAATATCTACAAGCCTCAATCGTTCGTTCTCGAATTAAGCTAAAGATTACACATTCAATATCGGTGGTTCTATAAACTTGATGCACGTAGAGCCCGCGTGCAACGAACCTTGTGGAAACTTCGATCGATCTTTCCAGAATGTAAGCATGTCTTTTCCAGCGCCGTTGGCAGCTAGCGTGCCGAACCGTCTAGAAGCCACCAATTGCTCTTTCCCAGCATAATCACTAGAAATCATATCCTGTATCCATACTTCTGTCTTTATGTCTCGAGCCTAGAAAAGCAAAATTCTAGAAAGCTCCAAAACTTGGAGAATCCCTGATCACACGTGTGCCACCTGCATAAAAATTGCTTGCGTATTCGGTCGGTAAAATAGGGACCATCCTTATTGACCGAGTGAAGAATCTGCGCCATGGATCTACCTTACTGACATTTCCATTACCGACATTGGTAACTGACCCGTGGCGCCATATGTCGGTGGCAGCTGGAACTTCGTGGTGGTTCCAGAACTGTCATAGCTTGACTACTATTGTCCAAAAAGAGAAGTGCCAAATTTACTAGAACTACGATTTTTGGACAGCAGTCTCGATTGCACACTCGAGGCCTGACATCTTTCTCCAAGACTTCGAGAAAATAACTATCTTCTTAATAGAATGTTCGGCTCTGGCCGACTACAACATCACTGCCAAGGAGAAGGAAAAGGAGGAGAGGTATCAAGACCTTAAAAGGGAGCAGCATCGACTGTACCCAAAATATTCAGTTAAAGTAATTGTGCTTGTGATCGGTGCTTTTGGAGGTGCGAAACTATCACCGGTTCGTAACCTTAAAGCCATACCAGTGTGCCAAAAATATGCCAAAGCACACTTGCGAGATGCATGCAGAAAGCTGTCATCCTTGAGTCGCTTCGTGGCCTCAAGACACACGAGGGTTTCGCCGGTCTGTCGTTATAATTTTGTCGTGACCTGTGGTCACCCATCGCACGGTTTTATCCCAATTTTTATGACGCCCTTTAGTGCGTCCATATGTACGTACTTTTGTACGAACTCTTATACGTACTTTTGGACGTCCTTTTATTCGTCCACTTTTTAAAGTGGGTCTGGCAAACGCTTCGAACTAACCGACCCAGTCCAGAAAACTTATCCAGAAAATCAGATGGTCCTGAACCAGGTGGAACATCAATTGCACAAGCTTAGGCGACAACGTCAACTGAAAAGTAAGGAAGTCCATGCCATTCACGTAACATACCTCGTTATAAAATTTGTCGCATCGGAAACTGTGTCACGAAACTTTTATTTTTTCCAACTTTTTCTATTGAATATTTTTCTATATATTTATTTTGCTAAATAAAACGACAGTCTTCTAAATTCTTTTTCATATTTAAATTTGAAAAAAATAAACTCCATCTTTAACTTCTTTAAAATCTTTTTTTATATTTTTAAAATCAAATACTTTTCAAGATATTTTCCATTGAAGAACCATTTTGCAATCGGTCGGTGAAACAGGGAGGCTGGTAATTTTTTATATTATTAGTTAGCCATCTTTCGAAGAAGTAGGGAGTAATTTTACCATCAGCCAAATGCAGTTCCTTTATATTCTGCTTTAGCACCCATCACTCAATATTACCCCTCTCACTTTAAATTAGTTTCTGAACAACCCCACTACTAGGCTTATATTGAATTATTCGATCATGTATGGTTGGGCAATCGGCTGCTATGTTGGCTGGAAAATTATAAATCGATTCAAATTCTAACCGTACATCCACTGCACTCTGCTTCAAAAACTCACACGCCTAGCTTGAACCAGTTTTTACTGAAATGAGCTTTGCCTGTCCACGTTGCCTGGAAATTTCATTTTGGAGTTGACTTCCGACTATTTTAAGGCCATGTGACGAGTGGCTCTAATATTACCGCAATTAGAGCCGTTCAAAGTTAACACATTTTTATTGCACTCTATTCGACACTAAGTTTAGTGTAAATAAATTGCTTTCTCTGTAATTAAGGTGTAAAATAGTTGTTATAGAAGTTGTAAAAGAAGTAAGTTTGTTCTAGATAGTTTTTCATTGCCAAATATAGAATTTTCCGCTAGCATGGTGCTATGCCAAGAAAAGTGAACTCAGCGAAGATGGTAACTTGAGAACAATTGGAAACATTCAAGAAAACTACCTTTAATGGATTATAAAAATTGCATTAATCCTTCAATTTTTACGGGAAACGAACATACGACACTGGGTGTTGTTAATACTCTGCTCACCCAAATGTTAAGTGAATTTAATGCAGTAACTTTATTCTGGGCTAAGGTATGTAATGTCGAGAGAGAAGCAACTCATGGCAGCCGAGCTTTCAATGGCAATTCTTGCAAGAAGTTGTTAGATCGAAGAGATCTTTTGCGTAAAAATAGTCGTCTTGGATGCTTGAAATACGTGAAAGCATTTGATGATTTCAAAAATGTAGTTAGAGCATGTTTCGGTCAATATCTGGATCCAAATTTTAAAATGCATATTACGGCTTTCAAGAGAAGCTACCTGGACTTATACATATCGGTTACAACAAAAGACCATGCGGTTTTCTGTCATGTAGCAGAATTCTGTGACCCAAAGCCAATGGGTTTGGGCTTTTTTAGCGAACAAGCTATGGAATCCGTACACCATAAGTTTAGAGTGATTTGGCAGAGATACAAAGTCTGCAAGAGTCATCCAGAGTATGGTGTTCATTTACTGAGAGCTATGTGCGAATTCAACGGCCGCCAAATTTAAATCACCTTTGAGTTTTGATGTTATGTTATCGACTAGCGTAGCAAATAAGTTTCTTTTCCGTCCATGGAATGACGGTTTTTGATCTACTAGTATAAAGTTCTACAGATTTGAATCCCAGCGGGGCTAGAGAGGATTTTTTCAAAGCGAAAGACGATAACCATTTTGGTTTAGACTAGTAGATCAAAAACCGTAATTCACTCGAGAAAAAAAATTAAATTGCCAATGTTCATTGAGTTAATAAACAGTTCTAGTTTGAACTTCGTTTTACAATTATTACGTGTAAGATCATATACTTTCATTTTAGAGTATAAAATACTTAGGAGACATCCAAAGAATAGAATTTAAGAAAACAGCCTGGAACAGCAAGCAGCTTGCAAAAAAAAAGGTTCTAATTCTTTAAAGAAGCTCAATCCTCGAAAGCATATTTGGCAATCTAAATCTATCTACAAAAAGCTTCCTTCTTTATCAGGAAATTCGATACATCTTTACTTCTATATCAACTATTTTACACCTTAATTGTACACAAAGCAATTTATTTATAATAAACTTAGTGTGTCAACTTTGAACGGCTCTAATTGCGGTAATATTAGAACTAGAGCAAAGTTTTTTTGCCTTTGTAGATAATTTATCCTGCTTTCATTTATCATTTATCATGAATCTATTTTCATGTGAACTCCACAGAGAAAAAGGTATTTCACAAAGCCTAAAATTTTTGAAAAATATTTCACTGATAAATCATCTTTATAGGCCATATCTTCTAAACTATTAGTGGTCCGATATTGTTTTTTTTTTATTTATTTTTATTGTTTTTTTTTAGTAATGTTGTCTACTTTCCTTTTCAATTATTGACTTAAGTTGTACGATATACCCGTGGCGAGCAATTTTCAAAAAACTATTTTTTTGGCACTTTTTCAACATTTTAAAGGCGCTCCGAAGGTCACTCGATATTGAGCATTTAGATGTTTTCTTGGTCACCAAATTACAGGATTTCGGCCACGAAGTAATAGTAAGGAGAAACCACGCTAATGCATTTGCGGCGGTAAAGCATGGCAACTTTTTCAGAATAGATGGGGGGGGGCCTTTCCTAATGTGTGAGTGAAATATCTGCGATAGCGGAGAGATCGAGAGTGCCGAGTGTCATGGCGGTCAGAAACCCGAGGCAAAGAAAATGTTGTTTGCGTGCCGTGATGAAATTCGAGTGTAATATTAAGATTATATTTATAATTATTTGTAGAAAAAAGGTGGCTGCCATTACATCTTGCTTTAATCAATTATTATAAAAGAAACTGAGATGCATAAAGCAAGGTTTTTAGAATTATTTTGTAGGAATGAAATAAAATATTATAATTTCCTTGAATATCCGTGGTTTTTTCCAAGAAATTACAATTTTATTATTTTTAATGATAAAATATGACAGATTAATATAAAAGCAGATTCAGGGCAAGTGTAATAACTGTTTCTTGTTTTTCTTTTTTAATTAAGAAATACAAATATCTGTCAGCAATTTCAGGTTTTGATCATTGAAATAAACCATATTTAAGAGTGTTTACTTTATCATCTTTAAAATTGTAGAGTTTTCACTTGTAACTCTTGATAATGGTAGAAATTTGAATTGTCGATCATTAAAAGTGAAGGGGTTTTAATCTAGAAAATTTTCAATTAAAAATTATGCGCGTTTTCAGTTTTAAAATGCAAAATTATGCAATTTTGATGCTTTACATTCGACTTTCCGTCAATTTGGAAGATTTAGAATTGAAAGCTTGACGTTAGTTCTTTAAAATCATCAACATTCAAGAACTTTTATTTATACATGTTTATAATTGAACATTTTTTATTTGCAACTCTTCAAATTGTAGAACTTTGGAGAGAAGAGGCTGTCCGGAGTCTCCAACCTTGTAAGTTTGATAATAAACAGCCAGTAATATCATTTTGTGTGATACTGATTGACTTCACCCGTTCTCTCGACGCTCCAAATCCTTTCCATCCTTTAATTTGCGATCGACAGTTCGCTCGACTCGTTAGGCAGTAGCTTAACGAGTCGAGCGATCTGCCGATCCGCCGCATCAAAAACCTTTCGTGCGTCGCTTAAGAAATAAAGTCCTAACTCGAAAACTAATAAGAAGTTTTGAGTGTTCTTGGTTTTAATTTAAAGCTGAGACCTCAGGCTTCATTTGAGCAAAGTTCCAAATTTTTCCTGTCACTTCCCTAAAGCATGCAGCGAGTTGAATTTGAGAAATGAAAATTCGTCAAAATCTGAAATTACATCGATCTTTCTCACACGCTATCTTGACGATTGAGCAATAGCTCAATCGACGCGAAATTTTATATTCTTTCAAACGATTTTTTCAAAATATTTCTAGCTCAATTTTTCACGGAGATAGACGCTTTTAAAGACGAGCGTGATTTTAATACAAATTTTGTAGGTGGTCCCACAATTTTGACCGGTAGTGTAGGTTAAAAATTCATAAAAACAATACAAGAGCTAGATTATGAAATTAAAAAGCCGAAAAACCATACATTAATGGTCGCAAATG
This sequence comes from Andricus curvator, assembly GCA_932195095.1. Classification (NCBI taxonomy): domain Eukaryota; kingdom Metazoa; phylum Arthropoda; class Insecta; order Hymenoptera; family Cynipidae; genus Andricus; species Andricus curvator. The sequence goes on from CAKNYM010049097.1 coordinate 99,001, forward strand.
GACAAAAACTAAAAATTATAGGACAAGTTTTAATCCCAATCAAAGTAGGTCATATAGAAAAATACTTATTATTCAGGCTGGTACCAGATTTAAGATCGATGGGAATAATAGGAACAGATATGATTGAAAGACTAGGTTTAAAAATGGATTATGAGAAAAAGATTTGGTGGTTACCAGAATTACCCAATATTAAATATGCGATACAAGCAAACATGAGTAAAATGCAGGAACCGGTAATGAACGATATCGAGGAAAATAAAAGTAGGAAGAATGAGGAAATGAGATTAAAATTCGGAACTAAGATTAGCATGAGAAACCACGAGCGAGAGAAAGAGACAGATTTGCTGCCGTGCGAAGTCTCTTCTCCCGGGTCGCCATACACCCCATCCCAAGCCCTCCTTACAGGGTAAGCACGAGACTCGATCCCGCCAGCACCCCAGCCGGCACAGAGTGTACGGGGGCATGCAGCCCCACACCCTGAACCCTACAATGCGAGCAACGCAACACTGGCACGAGCCAGCGGGGGCGTCGATAGATTAGATAAGCAGTCTAGTCAAAATAAAGAGAGAGTAGGCAAGAAAACAAACAAGGATAGAAATAAAATAAAGAGCGAGAATAAAATAAATACGAATTTATGTACGAAAAATAAAGATAGGAAATTAGAAACAGAATTTAAAGAGCCATTGGAATGCGATAAAGAGAAAAAGAATTCTAAATTAAAGACGGTTAACGATAAAAAAGAGGAAAAAAATGATTCGATAATAGAAAAATTATTCGCAATGAGAAAAAGTAATTGGTATTTATGTATGAAGAAGTAGATAGACTTCTCGAAGAGAAAATTATAGAAGCTTCTAATAGTGATTGGGCGAACCGTATTGTAATGATAAAAAAGCCTAATGGAAAATATAGATTTTTGTTTAGATTTTAGAAAAGTAAATAAAATAACCAAGAAGGACTTGTACCCAATTCCTATAATGTCGGAAATTTTAGACACATTACGGTCGGCAAAATACATGTCCAAAATCGATCTTCGGTCAACATATCACCAGATACCGCTGGACGAAGAATCAAAACCAATTACAGCTTTTATTGTTCCGGGCAAAGGAATGTATCAGTTTAAGAGAATGCCATTTGGATTAAAAAATGCTCCTGCTACATTCCAGCGCCTGATGGTCAAAATTATAACACCAGAATTAAAACCACATCTATTTTATTATCTTGATGACATAATTATAGTTTAAAAAAATTTCGAAGATCATTTAAAATATTTGAAAATTGTGTTAGATGAAATTAAAAATGCGGGTTTAACAATTGGTTTGGACAAATGTGAATTTGGTTGTTCTGAAATAAAGTACTTAGGATTTAAAGTAAATGAAAAAGGATTACACGTAGATGAAGATAAAATTGAACCTATTTTAAATTTCCCAAAACCAAAGACTGTTAAACAAATTCAGAGATTGATAGGAAGGGATTCATGGTACAGAAAATTTATTCCGAAATTTGCAGAAATTATAGAACCTTTGCAAAAGCTATTAAAAAAGGAAGTAAAGTAGGAATGGACTAACAAACAGGAACAGGCATTTACAACTATTAAACACCTACTAACAACAGCACCAATTCTTGCCTGCCCTGATTTTGGAAGTCAATTCCAACTTGAAACCGATGCTAGCGATACAGGATTAGGAGCCTTATTAACGCAAAATATAAATGGTGAAAATGTCGTAATAGCGTTTGCAAGTAGAGGTCTCAATGGCGCAGAACGTAAATACTCTGCTTCAGAAAAAGAATGTTTAGCAGTAGTCTGGGCGATAAGAAAGTTTAGACCATATTTAGAGGGTTATCCTCCAAAGTAATTACAGATCACATTGCCCTAAAATGGCTTCATAATTTAAAGAATCCAACTGGCCGATTAGCAAGATGGGCTTTAGAATTATTAGAGTACGATTACAAAATTATTTACAGAAAGGGAAGTTCAAAACATGTTCCAGATGCGTTATCAAGATCAAATGAAAATGAAATAAAAATTTCTAGTATTTTAGTAAGCAAGTAAGTAAGCAAGAAAACCAAAATAGGAGAATACGCAATAACCAATTGTATTTCTATAGACCCGACCCTTTAAAATCAAGCTTAAATTTAGATAGCAACCCGTCGAAATTAACGATACCAAAAGAATTACGAGAAGAAGTTTTAATTGAGAATCATGATAATAAACAAGCATGTCACTTATGTATGGAAAAAACCTACGCAAAAATTTCTGAAAATTATTTTTGACCTGGAACGTATCCTGAAACATTAAAATACGTAAAAGAATGCGAAATTTGGCAGAGAATAAAACCAAAGGTAAATAATCAAATAGGTTTAATGGGAAAGAGAATAATTGAAGAACTGTGGACAGTGGTAGCATCTGATATGATGGGCCCACTACCGATGACAAAGTCAAGAAATCAATATATTCTAGTTTTCGTTGATATGTTTACTAAATGGGTAGAAATAATTTCAGTTAAAAATAAATTAGCTTCGACAGTTGAAAAAGAATTTCATAAACGCATAATTTCAAAATGGGGAACTCCTAGAATCTTGTTTACAGATAACGGGAAAGGATACGTAAATAAATCAATAATTAATTTAACTAAAACATTTGGTATTAGACAGTCTAAAACTCCAAAATATCACGCACAAGCAAATCCAACCGAAAGATGCAACAGGTCAATTAAAACGGCAATAAAAGCATATTTAGAGAAAGACCATAAAACATGGGATGAAAATTTAGATGATTTACCGAAAAATGGGCTCATAGAATGCGAAAATTAAAAATAATTGGAGAAGTAGTTAAGAATTTAGATACCGCAAATGAAACGCAATCTAGATATTGCAATCTCAGACGTAGGCCGATAAGTTTCGAAATTGGCGAGCAAGTTCTAAAAAGTAATAAAATTTTATCAAATAAAGGGGAAGGAATAGCTAAAAAATTTAATAAAAATTTCGAAGTACCATTTTTTATTAAAGCAAAAATTTCACCAACAATTTACGAAATAAAATCAAAGAATGGAAAATCATTAGGTAATTGGAACGTTAAAGACATTAAGAAATAAAACATTAGAAAATAGATTTTAAAATTATTTTTCTGTAAAATGGCATGCATGTAAATGATTTAAATTTTCACACCACTGATACTGAGAAAAATGATAGAAACACTTACACCTACATAAGACAACAAAAACAGGAAAACATTTAATTTACAGGAAAATGGACCCAAAATTACTGGAGTTGAAATGTAGAGATTACCTCCTTGTCCTTGTGGGAGAAGAACTGCGAACCCACACTTGCCAAAAATGGGTAGATCTCCTTCAACCACCATCTACGGAGACGGTAGAGGAGAAGAGAGTGAGACTAAGAGAAATTGACAGGAGAAGAAAAGCAGAGGCGGAAAGAGAGATGTACAGACACTTATCCAATCCTGCTACGAGGAGTACAGATAAGGCGTTTTTTCTCAGGGTATGTTTTTTATTTTATTAGAGATGGCAGGTCTCACCGTCACGCGGAGTATACCAACTATTTCAACGGACATATATATAAGGGTGTAGCGTAAAATAGAAATTTGCGAAAATAAAAAGGCCTGGGGTGCCATTCTTTTCCTCTTTACGTTAAAAATGAATGTGTGAAGTTTCATCAAAATCAAAAAAAATTTTAACCGTCCCGAAAAGACAAAATATGTAAAAAAAAACCCAAAATAGGGTTTTTTCAAATTTACTTTAGAAATATCAGTCATGTCGAAAAAAAACTCGTAACAAATTTTGTTGGTGATATCAAAATACATTTGTTATATTCAGGAAGTTTTTTGATTGAAGCAACCATGTTCGAGAAAAATGAAGAAAATAGGTAAAAAAAGGTCATTTTTTTTAATAATCACATCTGTTTTCAATCTTGCTCATGAGAGAAGCCCTAGAAAAATATGAAATAACGTTCCCGTTTTATAAAATGTTTTAAGGGTCGGTTTTGAACGTGCAGTATGAACGCATGATGCCTCGTCTTTCGCCACGTGAATCAGAAATATTTACGCGAAAACCTGCATTAATATGAGGACGCACAATAGTCATAGTGAACTGTTTTCTTCTACGTGATCTTCATTTGTTTTGGCCGCCAAGCAACTGCTACGGTGAACTATCCTCAGTTACAATCTGGCGTTCTTAGCGGCACCACATTGACATCTTTGATCTTTGATTAGAGTTATAATTCTTAGAGAACAAATAGCAAAAAATCTGCCCGCTTCGCGGGCACATTCTCATCGCGCGCTTCGCGCTCGATCATATATTTATCTCGCGCTTCGCGCTCGATTATGTATTCACCTCGCGCTACGCGCTCGGGCGTATCTACATCGCGCTTTACGCTCGGTTGCTCTAGATTTTTCAACTTCGTGTTCGACTTCGATGAAAAGAAAAAGTTTGTTTGCAAATATTATAAAATTATCAAAACCTCTACATATTGAGTGATTGTTAAATTTGTTTTTATTTTAGACTGAAAAGGAACTTCATTTACTCAAGGTTCTATCGACCTTAAGGAACACATTCTCATCCAGACACTCGCGCTTCGCGCTCGATATTTGATTTGAAAATCATTTGAACCTTGCGTTCCACGCTCGGTTCTGTGCATTTGATTTTTCTATTTTCAATGCTGTTTTTTACGGATAAAACAAAAACTACGCGTCATATCAAAAAGTGAATGATAAGAAATTTGTAGATCTTTTTTGGGTGCACAATTTTGGTAGAGTGATCTTTTCTCGTATCTTGCATAGTTTCACAGCAAAATGCAATTTTTGATTATTTTTTTGTGCGATCAAAATTTGAATTTTTTATTTTTCAAAAAATTCAAAAAGTTGTTATGAAAATATTATAGGGCGTTCAAAAAGCAACGTTTTTCTCCTCCTGACTTTTTTTCATATCGTGCGTTTTTCGGCTTAAAATGTACATTTTCGTTTGTTTTTTGGAATTTTGAAAATGCTATAACTCCAGTAATTTTTGTTTTATCACGAAAAGTCATTAGAATATTTTGTTCGTCATTTTGCGTACTACTAATAACCATACATAGAATTTTTAAATCTTCAAAAAAAGTGGTCTCAAAAATTTTCAAAATGTGCTCACTTTTTGAATTTTCATCCAAAATAGCTGGTTAACGAACTCGTTCTCTATTTTTCGGGCATAAAAAAGTGTGCCAAAGCTCAATCAAATCTGATCATTTTTTCGAAAGTTATCGTGGCTACAGACAGACAGACAGACAGACAGACTACAGACAGACAGACACCTTGGTAAAAACCGTTTTTTCTGGCTCAGGGGGTCTCAAAACGTGGAGATTTGATGAAAACCGACTATGTCAAATTTTACATAAAACCAATACCTTCTCATTAGAATGAGAATGTAAAAATAAAGCTATAATTGAGCAAGAACAACGCTTCCAAGAAAATGGTTCCGGAAAATAGAGGTAGGGTTAGGTGTCCCTTGCTCGGAGACCCCTGGAAACTTTGTGATATATCATTGCCTACGGAAAAAGATGTACTTAGAGCATACTTGTGGCATAGACAATCTTTGCTCTCAGAAACTGAAGTACCAGAGATAGGAACTTATGAATTTCGAAAGCGCGAAAGGCCGAAAAAGCAAAAACCATAAAACAATTCACGAAAATAAATCTCATATCAAAACTTTAATTTGAAATCCTTCCCAATGGCACACATGCATCCAATTATTTTACTTCTTTCATAATGTTAAGAGACTTCTGTTCTTGACCAGGAGGGTACGAGGGAATTGTGGGATTTTTAGGTTCAGGTGCCAAATTTGTGAGGGAACGCGCAAATTAAGAGATAAGTTTAAGGATTTTGAGGCTTGAGAACAGGTTTATTCAGATAATAAGTAAGTTAAAATTAACGTGAGGTTTATTGAACCACTTACAGGGGGTTGACTCTCGTGAGTCGTTGTTCTCCAAAAGCCCGAACCGGGCGATGAGAAGCTTGGATCCTGGAGATCGCGTGGCGTCGTTATGGATATACTACTACGTTATAGTATCCCTAATACAAAATTGATTTTGTATTTAAAAAAGATTTTCAAGAAAAATTTAACAAGTAATGGTCTGTTGAAAGGGAAAAATTATATTGGCTTTAGTTCGTAGTAGTAATCACATAGTAGAGAGCTTTTATAGCTAATGACTTGTGAGAAGCAGGCCAATGTTAGAGCCTTCTTCTGCATGGGTTTGCATTTTTGCATTTCTGCATTTCAGTGTTAACTGTTTCTACTTATGTCAGACAAATGCTCGCATTCCTAAACATCTAGTCCGGGATAATGTTAATTTCTTACTTTCATGGTGACTACGTGAATACTGACATGACATACAGTCAGTTTTGAGATTTATGTTCTGTATATTGGAATAGAGATTAATATGGACTTTTTGTTATCGATGAAGATGGCTAATTTAAATGCGGGTGGATTCAGAAGAGGATTTCACTGTTTGATTATTCTATAAATAGGATTGCTCAATTGTAAAAAAAAGTTAGTTTTGTGTTTGACACTAAGATATAAACATGTTTCGTAAAGAGCAAGATGTGCTTTGTCAAATGGCAAAAGCTAGCGATGCAATTCGACGGAAACACCACAAGCTAAAGTTAGGCAAATAAGCTATAGAGAATATTCTTAGTGAAACTTTCAAACATGTGTATTGTTACACCATTACAAAAATCATTAAATACGTCTGATATCCCTAAAAGGAAAATATATATACATAAATAATAAGATTGAGAAAGGAGAAGATGAAACAGAAAATAATAATATTTCTTTCATGACTTCTGCTTATGATCAAGTACATGATGCAACTGTGGTCCAAGAAAATGATAAACCTACTGAAAATTATTACAACGTGACACATAAATTTATTGAAAATTGAATGAAAATACAAGAACATATTTGGATATGCTTTACGGTGCACGAAAAGCCAATGGTGGAACGTTCATAATTGGTGATACGCCATTTAGCTTTGATGGAAGATTGGTGAAAAACTGTATCGGCAAAGCATTGTTTTGTTTGAACTCTTCTTTAAACAAAATCCTGATCAAATTGATGAAAGCCAGGACGATTAACACTCCAAGATATAAGAATAGCGACACTTTTTTCACGTAAACGATCATCATCAAGTCGAGGTTCATTGAATAAAATGAAGAGATTAATGAGTTCAATACCTCAATTTTTGATAGCAAGAAAAGATTCAAGGTCAGACTACATTTATTCGGATGATCCTAACGAGCTAGATGACCGCATTCGACTATTCACAGCGTCTCAAGCAGCAGAAAATTCTAGTCCTAATAATGACATTATTTCCATCACACATGATGTTACTGAAGCCATGAAATCTATACTTGTACAGGGACGACTTCGAAAAAAGCTTGCACACTGATCAAGGTAAAGAGTTTTGCAACTCGGAATTTGAAGCTTTAATGCAAAAGTATAGCATTGAACTGTACTTAATTTACAGTAATTTAATCGTACACTTAGAACAAGATGTAGCCACAACTCAGCTTGCAAGTTAACTACAAATGGTTAGATCTCTTGCCTACTCTCATATTCAAGTACAACAATACGAAAAATCGAAAAATTGGTATGAAACTGAAAGATGTAACCACCTATGATTAGGAAAAATTGATGCAATGCTTCCAGAAACAAAGAAAAATTATTTCGAAACGTCAAAAATTTAAAGTTGGTGACAATGTTCGAATCAGCAAGTATAAGAACATTTTTAAGAAAAGATATACAACCAACTGGACAACTGAAATATTCACTGTGGATCAGATCATGGTAACTGAACCCGTAACACATTAACTAAAGGACTATCAGAATCAATCCGTTTCTGGAGAATTTTATCATGAGGAACTTTTAAAATTGAAGTATCCAGATATTTACCTTGTGGAGAAAGTCATGAACGTTGAGATAAGGTTAAAGTATCGTTAAGAAAAGGCTGAAGTAATGTTAAGTTAATGTCAAAGTAACATTAAGCTAACTTTCAAGTAACATTAAAGTAATATTAAGCCAATGTTAAAGTAACTTTAATCTAAATATAAAGTAACGTTAAAGTAACTTTAAGCTAACTTTAAAGTAACATTGAGCTAATGTCAAGGTAACGTTGAAGTAACTTTAAGCTAACGTTGAAGTAACGTTAAACTAAACTTAAAAACTAATGTAAATTAGTATTAAAGTAGCATTAAACTAATGTTCATTTAAAATTAAAATTATTGTTACAAAACTTATATATGGTAAGGAGGGGCAGCGCCGACCGGGGGGGGGGGGGGCAAAGGTGACTATGCGTATAAGGTAGCTATTTTTTGACAATTTAAATTTTACTTTGAATTAAATAAATCTATTAATTAATATTTATTAAATAAATCCAATCTTGAAAATTGACGTTGCAAATGAAAAATTATGCAGAAAACAGTTTTGACAACGAAAGAATGGAAGATTCGCTGGCAGAAATATGAAGTTTCTAACATCAATGGTAGTACTTACAGTATAAACATTTCATATTTTGACAGATGAAGCAATATCACATTACGTAATTATAATAATTAAACGTAATTCAAGTCCAAAATATATTGAATGTCGTGAATAATTGAGTCCTCTCCAGGTGGGCAAGTACGACCAAAATAATAGTTTACCAGTGCTGAGGTTGTACGCGTATCATAAGTTTTGTCGATAAATGATCGGACATATGACGGGCTGAGAGTAAAAGCCGTGCAAAATAAGTTGCAGAAGAGAAGCGGTTTCAGTTTTCGTGTCAACGCAAAGAAGACTTGAAAAAAGTATGGGAGTGGAAACGGAATGAATGAGCGTCAGAGTAGAAGCGAACTGAAATTATTCCGCGGGGAAAAACGGTTTCGGACTTCAACCCGCTTCGGCTCCCAGTCTGAACTCAACCCGCTTTTACCCACAGTCCCAACCCATCCAGAACATGGGCATTTTCGGCCTCCACCACTTTCCCATCTGGGAGCGACACATGCAAACGTAGCGTGTCGGTGAGTCGGCTCTGTTACATGCTGTGTAGACCAGCTTCGTGTAAAGCCGAAAATGCACGAGCACGAACCCGAGCTCTCCCCCGCTTCATGAATGACGATCAAGCTGCTCTTGCCTCTTCAAATTTATTCCGCCTATAAATTATGATATTTTTTGTATTCCCAAATCAAAAATAGTATTCTATCCTTCATAAATGAATTTTTCCAGATCAATCTCAATAAAATTGTTGACATCGTAGTAATTTATTCGAATAAAAAACAAATTAAGATAGATTAAAATGGTTTACCATTACAAACGCGAATACGTTCAAAAATTGATTGAAATTTATTTCAAGTTTCCGCTTTTTTGGGACCTTAGATACAATCTAAGTTTTTCCCTACATTATATATTATTTGTAATTATATATTATGTATCATTATATGTGAACGTCCATGGGAAAACGTACCTTATCTACCCGGAGCAAAATGCTCAGGAGAGCCGAAAATCGGTGAAAGGGTCGACAATCGACTTTTTCGGGTTATTATCGATTCTTATAGAAAATTTACCGTGGTTCCTAAATCGATAGGCCGTTTTTATGCATCGATAGCTTGAAGCTTCGAAAAATCGCAAAAACTGAAGCAAGGTCAACTTACAAGAAAACGCACCTTATATTCCCGACGCACAGTGGGGCAAAGAAAACGTCCGTGGTCAAATTGATTTTTGCAAGACAATTATTATCCAATTTTGACTTTTTTTCAATGGAAGCTAATAAAATTTCGCATCGAACTGTCACTGGCCGATTTTTAAATTTTTGTTTACTTTTTTTTATTTATTTAATAACAAAAATGAAAAAAAAAAAGAATTTTTAATTTTGAAGTATACCGGTTTTTAACAAATGCTTTCATTCAATCAAAAATACCTAGAAAAGTGAAATCAACTATCCAAAAAAGATGTCCAATAGCAATGCAAATCTCAAAAAATTTATTGAATTTGTTAGAAACAAATAAGTGGATGAAAGTGGTTTCGTGAGGATTGGTGATGATTCGTCACTTGATTCGTACTACATTTGAACAATTTATGGACAAAAATAGTTTCTGAGTTGAATTAAAAAAGTTAATAGATAATTTTTTATTTTAAAAGCAATTTTTATAAACAAATAAGCATATCATGTATTTTTGATAGAATAAATAAAATTTTTTGTATGGAATCGATCATATATTACTTGGAAATAAAACCTAAGCACCATATTTGGTCAAAAATAAAAGTTAACAATTGTTTAAACTACCTTAACTAACAAATGCACTATTTGGCTATTTTTGCAGGTCCAAACTTGATTTTTTCGATGTACTTAACTGTAAATAACTAACTTCCAAATTTCTAAGAACAGTTTGCTGACAGTAAACAATTTATTATTATAAGCAACAATTGTTTAAACAAATTTCTATCATTTTATGTAACAATGATTTTTTACTATGAATCGGTATCATTTGATAATTGTTTAACCAAACTTAATTAACAAATGCATTATTTGACTATTTTTCAGAATTTAAACTTGTTTTTTTTTGCGTAATAAACTGTTAATAACACATTTTTTAACTTTTTTTGATAGTTCGATAACGATCTTAGAATTAGTTTGATTTCATAATAATATCACTACATGTGAAATATTTGCAAAAATATTATTTTATATAGCGCGTATGGCTACGTTAATTAAATTGTTAATAAAAATAAAAGTAGTGGATCGTTATCGAACTATTAAAAAAAGTTAAAAAATGTGCTATTAACAGTTGATTACATAAAAAAAAAACAAGTTTAAATGCTGTAAAAAAACCAAATATTGCATTTGTTAATTAAGTTTGGTTAAACAATTATCAGATGTTATCGATTCATATCAAAGAATCATTGTTAAATAACTGGCTGTTAATTCCATGAAAAAAGCGGTATTTTATTTATAAATACAAAACTAGCTGTGAATTCGATCTCGAGTGTTTCCACTTTATTTGTATTTATATTTACATGGTGCTCATTTCACGATCACTTTTCTTCCCGTTAGCAAATGTATTTGCTTCCTCATACAGGAAGCATTTTTGATTTTTTAAATAATAGACAAACTAAAGTTTTCATTATGGTCAATTTAAGGATGGAAATTTACAAAAAAATAGAAAATTACAAATTAATACAAAAAAGTTTTAAAATACAATGACCAATCAGACAACTTGAGTTTCGTATTTAAAAGTGTAATTTTTCGATCTGTAAAAGGGAAAGGGGAAATTCTGACAAATTCAAATCAGACAAATTAAAAAGAGGAAGCATTTGTGATTTTGTAAATAATAGAAAAACTAAAGTTTTCATTTTGATCAATTTAAGAATAGAAATTTACAAAAAATACAAAGTTACAAAATAATACAACAAATTTTTAAATACAAAAAGAACCAGAAAAATCAAATTTTGTATTTAAAATTGTAATTTTTCGAGTTGGAAAAGGGAAGGGGGAAATTCTGTCGCACCCTATCCCTTTCCTAGCTTTATGCTAAGTTATTTTAAGTTACCAGTTAAGTTTTCAATTGAAAAAATTAACTTTCAACCAATAGGTTGAAAAAAACACAAGATACACTAAGAATAAAATACACAAAATACTTATTAATTTAAAAGTAAATAGTTATTAACTAGATTATTTTTAGGCATAAAAAGTTGGTGACTATCAGAATACTATTACAATCCCTATCAGTCGCTGTCAGAATTATTTTATTTGCATGTAACAGAGCTGACTCACCGACACGCTACGTTTGCATGTGTTGCTCCCTGATGGGAAAGTGGTGGGGGCCGAAAAACCCCACGTTCTGGAGATACTGTTTCCACGAGACTACAGGGAAAAACGGCTTGAGTTTCGACCGCGAGGAGAAACGGTTTAGGCGTCTAAGCCATTTCTGCCCTTAACGTATTTCAATCCGCTTTCCCTCTGGCGCTCATTCAAACCGTTTTTACGCTGAAGCTTTTCGAATTCGCTTTCGCTCCTCTACTAATTCTACACCGCTTTTACTCTCGGTTCATATAGAACAGCCACTTAACCTCTGGGCAAACATATATTGATTTGTGTATATAATCTTCGTCAATAGCAATTAATAATTGGTAGAGCAGGTTTTTCGTATTGGTGTGGTAGAAACCTTTTGCGTATAGTCCGTCTCTAGTAGAATGTCAACGAATAAGAGGTTATATCACAGCTATCACTATTTTTATTGAAAATAACTTATTCTTCTTGCTGGATGTGTTTAAAAGTAATTTCTGCAGTACACAAAATACCACAGAACCGAACCATCATATTTTCCCATCTTCAGATGTTTTCATTCTCATAAAAAGCTGCAGTCGCCTCTACCCTTTGGTAGGGGCAAAGCCGACGAAATACAGCTTGTTAGAAATAATTAAATTATCAAATCATTGTTGACTGTTAACTGGTCGGCGCTCCCCTCCTTACCCTATTTAACTAGATACAGGGTTTCATTAAATAAAAACATATGAACTGTATGTAAAAAATCTCTTATTTATTTTTGTTCTCACAATCATTATCAACCTGACAATATTTTTTTCTTTACACATACATGCAAAACCCTCGTTTGCCCACCGTTTACAGACATCGAAAATGGCCGATTCCACACTGTGCGCGAAAGCAATGAGCAAAATCCCCAACATCGATGACCAAAACGCTGTCACCGGTTAGCAAAATGGTCTCCACGGTCACCAAAAGATTTTGGCCACCGGTTGCCATCTAGCGTCGTAAGCGGTTACTATGCGAACATCATTTTGGGTGAGGTTGGGTTTATTTCGTTCGTGACAGTTTGTTTTCGTTCATTTTCTCTCAAGTAATTCGTTGCATGAAGAGATTAAAGAGTTTATTACAAGCTAAGGTGCAAACAGCAAAAAAATCATAGAAATCGATTTCGCTGACGAAAACAGCATTGCAAAAGTTTCGATGACCTACAAAAAATGATAGAGGAAGCAGACAACATGCGACGAGTTATGTTTTCTTTTATTTTCAGGAAAGATAAACATTTTGGGAGATATTTTTTGTCTTGCGGGGGGACTCCGCCCCCGAACCCCCCGCGGGGGCTCCGCGCCTCGGCCCCGCCAAGGCTTCGCCCCAGACCCCTCCCTTAACTTTTTTCAAGTCTACACATCTCAGATTTTGCATAGTATTCTATAAAGAAAAATAGTATTCGATACTCGAGTCCTCACGGGCGATTTGGTCAGTGCTCGTGTGAAGGAGTGACCAAAACGCCCGTTTGGCATCTCGTATCGAAATATACTATTATCGACTTATAAACTATTTACAATATGTATGTCGATTTATACGTAAATTATTTACATGGGTATTATTATACTTAAACTTATAATGACCCTAAGCTAGCGTATGAGTGCTTTCAGGCTGAACATAACGTTTATAATTGAAGAAGCTTAAAGCCACTTTTAAGTGTATGAGTGTATCAACTTGATGAAGACGCAATCTAATAATATGCTGCGTTCTAGTTTGAATCGCAGTATTTCGCAAGCAGTCAACGTAGTCATTAAAGTTGATAGATTTCTGCACAAAATCTGCTTTTATACCCTTGGCTTTCTTCAAAAAATCGTGGCCATTCACGCGGATGCTGCACGTCTTACTTTTCAAGCTAAGAAATTCATAAATTACCTGTCTACTGCACTCATCTTTTATGAGGCCTGGAACTTTTTTGTTAACTTGAGGCATACTGTAAACGTTATTCATAGAATAATCGTATGTATCTAATTTATGAATATCCTTTTTCATATCATTGTAAATATCGGGACATTTAACTTTGTGAGGGATCTCGCAAATTAAGGGAAGGGAGGGATTTGGAGCATAGAGAGAACGGGTGAAGTCAAAAAATTATACGAAATAAATTTAACGGTGGTTTATTACTAAACTTACAAGATGGTAAATTCCGGACGGTATCTTTTCTCTAAAGCCCGAGCCGGGCAGCGAAGTCAAGAACGGGCGAGCCATGAGGGTGAATTCAGGCGATGAAGCCAAGATTCTGGAGTAGCTGGTGGATCGTCAAGGAAGATATCGTTCTGAGGCGTGGTTGTGGGTAATCAAGGGTTGGAGACACAAAACCTTGAGTTCACGGTAGGCCGCACAAGACTGGCTCCTGAGGACAAGGATTTGGGTACTAGAACCAGGAAGTGGTATTGTCCCGACACATTTGTTCTTCTTCTTTTTCTTTCTGTAACATAATTTTAAAAAACCTACCTCTCAAAAAATAAAAAAAATAAAAATAAAATAAAAAACAAAACAAAATGCTAATTTTCTCTTAATTCGGCTTTCTATCATATTTCAACTGAATGTAAAGTCTAAAGTCTCCATTTTCACTCTTCTTTCCAGCTACTAATTTTTTCTTTTAATTTTCTCCATCCGGGTTGATATCTTCTTCCGCTCTCCTTGGTTCCTCCTGCTGAAATGTAACTTATATCTAAATTCTACTTTACTTTGATCGAAATTCTATCTGGGCCTCTTATAGCCGTATTTACTTTATTTTATTTGCGTTATTTATGTTTCCTTCAATTAAATTAATTTAATCGGAATTAAAATTTTGTCATTGTAAAGTACGAGTGTGAAAATAAAATAATAAAAATTCATTTTAATTTTTGTCTGTTATGTGGATTTCGAGTAAGTTCTTCTATTGTATATGTGATTCAGTAGAGAAAAAAAATGTTTTATTAATAAATTGTAATTGATAAACTTTTATAAATCAATTATTTTTTTTATTTTTCCATTCCTCTTCCTGTTTCTTCATCCTTTAACTCTTTTTTCCATTTCCTTCTTCTTTTCCTTCTCATCTTCTTCTTTTCTCCAATTCATCATTCCCTCCCAATCTTCTCTGGAAAGCAGCCCGCTCTTTAGTCTTTCATTTGATACTAATTTTGCGATCTTCTCATTGTGTTTCTTCTCTTCATATCTCGCTCTTGCATTATCAAAGTCTCGTCCTTCTTCCCCGTCTCCTCTTGCTATTTTTTTAAATTCATTCTGCCTTATTCTTCTAATTTCTTCATTCATCTCTCTGGTGATTCTCTCCTTTTTTATTTTATCTTCTTCTTCCCTTCTTCTTTTTTTTCCTCCTCTGTTTCTTTGAGGGCAGGTTGGCCTAACTCCCACCATGGCTTGCAGATATGGTGCAGCAGTGCTTCTTTTCCAAGAAACTCTGCACGTCAATCCTGACATTTGACCGCCAATCTTGAGCTCTTTTTTCTGTAAATAAATGGTTTGTCTGTTTCTGTTGTTTGTTGTAGGTGTAAGTGTTGCTGTCACTTTTTGTCGGTCTCAGTGGTGTAAAAATTCAAATTATTTACATGCATGCCATTTCAAAGAAAAATTTGAATTCAAATCTATTTTTTTAAATTAAATTTTTTAATGTCTTTAACATTCCCATTACCTAATGATTTTCCATTCTTTGTTTTTCTTTCGTAAATTGTTGGTGAAATCTTTGCTTTAATGAAAAATGGTCCTTCGAATTTTTTTCTCATTTTTCAGCTTTTCCTTCCCTTTTATTTGACAATATTTTATTACTTTTTAGAACTTGCTCGCCAATTTCAAAACCTATCAGCCTACGTCTGATATTGTAATATCTAGATTGCGTTCTATTTCCGGTATCTACATTTTTTACTACTTCTTCTCTAATTATTTTTAATTTTCGCATCCTATCTGCCCATTTTTCAGACTTTTGGAATACAATTTCGCTTCTACCATCTAGATCTTTATTCAATGCTTGAATTGGTTGGAGTTCTCTACCTAAATTTAAAAAAGCTGGTGTGAAACCTGTTGAAGAATGTTTACTTGTATTTAATGCAAATTTTAAATCATCTAAATTTTCATCCCATGTTTTATGGTCTTTTTCTAGATACGCTTTTATTGCCGTTTCAATTGACCTGTTGCATCTTTCTGTTGGATTTGCTTGTTCATGATATTTAGGAGTTTTTGAATGTCTAATAGAAAATGTTTTAGTTAAATTAATTATTAATTTATTCATGTATTCTTTGCCGTTATCTGTAAATTAAATTCTAGGAGTTCTCGATTATGAAATTATACGTTTGTGAAACTCTTTTTCAATTGTTGGTGCTAATTTATTTTTAACTGTAATTATTTCTATCCATTTAGTAAACATATCAACGAAAACTAGAATATATTCTAAAAAAATATAATTGATTATCGCGTATTCTCAAATTTTTATTTTCTTCTGGCTTATTTATAACATGTAGCATTTTAATTTTATACCAATTATCTTCAATTTCTTTCAAAACTTTTTCCTCGGTTTCTACTATACCGGCCAAGATACTTGAAACTTTTATCTCATTTTCATTCGGCCTTGATAACGTATCTGGGACATGGTTTAAACTTCCCTTTATATAGATTATTTCATAATCGTACTCTAATCATTCCAAAGCTCATCTTGCTAATCGGCCAGTTGGATTTTTTAAATTATGAAGCCATTTTAAGGCAATATGATCTGAATAACTTCAAATGAATATCCCTTTAAATATGTTCTAAACTTTGTTATTGCCCAGACTACTGCTAAACATTCTTTTTCTGAAGCAGAGTATTTACGTTCTGCGACATTAAGACCTCTACTCGCAAACGCTATTACGACATTTTCACCATTTATATTTTGTGTTAATACGGCTCCTAATCCTGTATCGCTAGCATCGGTTTCAAGTTGGAATTGACTTTCAAAATCAGGACAGGCAAGAATTGGTGCTTTTGCAGAGATTCTATCATTTCTGCAAATTTTGGAATAAATCTCCTATACCATGAAGCCATTCCTATTATTCTCTGAATTTGTTTAATCGTCTTTGGTCTTGGGAAATTTAAAACAGGTTCAATTTTAACCTCATCTACATGTAAGCCTTTTTCATTAACTTTAAACCCTAAGTACTTTATTTCTGAACAACGAAATTCACATTTGTCTAAACCTATTGTTAAACCTGCATTTTTAGTTTTTTCTAAAACAATTTCCAAATATTTTAAATGTTCTTCGAAATTTTTTGAAACTATAATTATGTCGTCAAGGTAACAAAATAAATGCGGTTTTAATTCTGGTGTTACTATTTTGTCCATCAGGAGCTGGAATGTAGCAGGAGCATTTGTTAATCCAAATGGCATTCTCTTAAACTGATACATTCCTTTGCCCGGAACAATAAAAGCTGTAATTGGTTTTGATTCTTCCTCCAGCGGTATCTGGTGATATGCTGACTGAAGATAGATTTTGGACATGTATTTTTCCGACCTTAATATGTCAAAAATTTCCGACATTATGGGAATTGGGTACAAGTCCTTCTTAGTTATTTTATTTACTTTTCTAAAACCTATATTTTCCATTAGGTTTTTTATCATTACTATTGGATTTGACCAGTCGCTATTGGGTGGTACTATTATTTCTTCCTCTAAAAGTCTATCTACTTCCTCATACATAAATTCTCTTATTTTTGGTGATACATAATAATATTTTTGTTTAATCGGCTCATGTCCATGAGCATCTATTTCATGGCTAGTTAAGTGTGTCGGTTTTAATTCTGTTCCCTGATCTATTACTTTTCTTTTAATCAAGTTCTCTAATTGCACTTGCTGTGCCTCATTAAATTCTACTATTCCTTCAGAAATTTCCTCGCAAAATTCTAAGTTTTTCTTCCATTCTATTTTTACGCGTGTAATACTATTATTTAATACCGCATTATTGTTAAAATTATACCAATTACTTTTTCTGATTGCGAATAATTTTTCTACTATTTTTTTTTTCATTGTTTTATCGATAACTGTTTCTCATTTAGAATCCTTTTTCTCTTTATTGAATTCCAATGGGCCCTTAAATTCCTTTTCCAATTTTCTATCTTTATTTTTCGTATATGAATTCTTATTTATTTTACTCTCGCTCTTCATTTTATTCCTATCCTTGTTTGTTTTCTTGCCTACTCTCTCTTTATTTTGAGTAGCCTGCTTATCTAATCTATGGACCCCCACACTGGCTCGTGTCAGTGTTGCGTCGCTCGCATTATAGGGTTTAGGGTGTGAGGCTGCAAGCCCCCGTACACTCTGTGCCGGCTGGGGTGCTGGCGGGATCGAGTCTCGTGCATACATAACCTGTAAGGAGGGCTTGGGGTGGGGTGTATGGCGACACGGGAGAAGAGAATTCGCACGGTAGCAAATCTGTCTCTTACTCTCGCACGTGGTTTCTCAGGCTAATCTTAGTTCCGAATTTTAATTTCATTTCCTCATTCTTCCAACTTTTATTTTCCTCGGTATCATTCATTACCGGTTCCTGCATTTTACTTATATTTTATTGTATCGCATACTTAATATTCGGTAATTCTGGTAACCACCAAATCTTTTTCTCATAATCCATTTTTAAACCTAGTCTTTCAATCATATCTGTTCCTATTATTGCTATCGATCTTAAATCTGGTACCAGCCTGAATAATAAGTATTTTTCTATATGACCTACTTCGATTGGAATTAAAACTTGTTCTATAATTTTTAGTTTTTGTCCATTTGCGGGTATTAATGTATCGTTTTTCGGTGAAATCTTGTTTCGTCCGAGTCATTTGTGTCTATGTTAAGTAATTCTGACGGTCTTTGGTTTCCTTGATCATTATCCGTCTTTAATAACCACCGCTTGCGTTTCCCTGATCTATCCTATACCAACAATCACGTCGCAAGTGGCCTACTTTCCCGCAATTTTAGCTTGTAATGGGTTCTCGCGATCTATAGTTAGAATTTCGATTTCCTAAATTTGAATCCATGAAATCCTGTGCACTTGGATTCATTTCACCTTTTTTATCATCCCTACTATTTTCATAATTTGAATGTTTTGTATTTTCATTCTGTCCTTTATTATCTTTTTTGTCTTCTGACTTATTATTATTCTCTTCCGCGATATATAAAAGCGCTGGTATTTGCGGAGACTCATTTGTTTGTTGTGTCTGTGTGTTTCCTAACAGCTGATTAATCGCACGTAATAATTGTCCCGCTGGGTTCTGATTTCTGAAACTATTATAATTATTATTGAATCGCGATTTTTTTTGGAATCCTGGATTATTTTGATAGTTATTATTACTTTTAATCTTGGCTTAAAAATTTTGGGATTTCCATTTGGAATTGTGGTTTGTTTTGTTGGGTTTGATACCTCGGTCTAAACTGTTTATGATGATTTTGATCATAATTTTGTTTTTGATCTTTATGTTGATTCTCGTTTTTGAATTTATTTTGATTCTCTTGATTTCCTGTATTTTTTATGTTTTCATCATTTTTACTATCATCTGTATCTCAAATGCTTAGTTGTTGACCTCTAATTTTAGACTTTGCCAATTCTGTTTCCCATTCACGTCCTAAAATTTCCAATTCTGAAAAATTTGAAAAAGCATTTCTCGCAATATAAACTTTATATTCAATTTTCAAATTTTCATAAGCTTTTCTCAATTGCCATTCTAGGATTGGTCGCGGCAATAATTTTTCGAATAATTGTTTAATTTCCGTTATAAAAGCATGAATATCTTGTTCTTTTTTCTGATTAAAAAATTTTATTTTATTTTTAATTATTTCAGTATATCTTTCGCTTAAATATGCATCTTTAAAATCTTCAATAAATTGGTCTAAATTTTGCCAATTATCTCTATTAGCCTGAAACAAACTTAAAGCTTCTTCTTCAAAAATAGCATCTAAATTTTCTAAAATATCTTTTTCCCTAATTTTATAACCTCGTTTAAATCTAAGTAAACTATTCAAAAAATAAGTATGACTGTTTTCCGTTTTATTTTTAAATTTAATGGGCCAATTTGACACTATTTGGAATGGCGTTTGAATAATTCCAAATGGAAAAAGGGTTACTTGAATTTCATGAGCATTATTTTCATTTATCTCTTCTCTTTCCCTATCGCTCTCTCTAATTCTATCCATTCTACTTTGTCGTTCTGTTTCAAATTGAGGTAAGTTTGATCTTCGCATGATTGATTGCCTTTGCACCGGTCTCGGTATCAAGTATCCGTTCCCGTGACCGCTACTTCTATTGTTCTTTTATTTTATTTTTATCGCTTTTATTCTCTTCAAAATTAATTAATTCTTCTGCACCATTCCAAAATTCCTTATTACTTTCTAAAAACGAATCGATTTCAAAAGTTCTGTCATTGATTTTTGCGTTTTCCTTTTCCTGCTTTTCTATCTCTATTCGTAGTCTTTCGCGACCTATTCTTGCTTTCTCTGCTCTTTCTCTATCTATTCTATCTTTTTCTTTTCTAAGAGTTTCTTCTCTTTCTTGATTACTCAATTCTACACGTCTTTTTTTTCTCTTTCTGATATTTCGAGTTCTTTTCTCTTTGCTTCTATTTCTTTATCTATTCTATTTCTTTCCAACTCCTGACTTTGAAAATTGATACTGTACTCGTTTTCTATTCTTCAATTACCTAATGTATTCTCATTATTGGGAGACAGAATACCAATTGTATATCTGTGTGCAGGATAGTCTAGGATGTGTGCATTTGGGGTACTTTCTGTATGTGTTTGTGTTTTCGTTCTTGGGCTAAATCTTCTGTTCTATCATTGTTTTCGACCAATTCACTCTCAATATTTTCATTTTCTAAATTATTCGCACTTGCTTTTGCGTTATTTTCTTCAATTATAATTTCTGGAATTATATCATTTTCCCTATTATCTCTAACATTTTCTACCGGGTTTGCCATTTTCGGAATAATTTTGATTTTTCCCGATCTTAGTCGCATTCGACTTTTCCTATTCTTATTTTCTTTTTAATCTATTCGGCCTAGCTCAGGGGTTTCTAAGGCTGATTAAGAACCGGCACGTTCACTCAGGTGAGCGTCTCGGTTTTTACTACTTTGGGGTTGCGCGTGGCCTGACAACGTGGCGGGAGTATCCATCGATTTCTACGTATTTTTTCTTTATTCTTGATTTTTAGACCCTTCACTTATTCAATCCTGCTATAAGGAGTACAGATAAGGCGTTTTTTCCCAGGGTAGTTTTATTTTTTGTTGAAGGTGGTAGAGCTTGCAAGCACGCGAAGTATACCAACTGTTTAACGGACAGTTATACAGGACTACCCGCACTTTTTCGTTTAAATTGCATATTCTGCCCGCACTTTTCTTAAAATATAATTTTTTATTAAAAATTTTCACCAACAATTTTCATGTATAAATATTCCATCACCAAAAATTCAAAATAATATAAAATTATTGCACACAAGTAATCAATTTTTCAATCTTTTCTATTATCATCATTACAGACTTCCGTTCTCGACTTGGGAGGATTTTTTCGTGGGAATTGTGGGTTTTTTGAAGGAGGGGTGAAGTCAAAAAATTATATGAAATAAATTTAACGGTGGTTTATTACTAAACTTACAAGATGGTAAATTCCTGACGGTATCTTTGCTCTAAAGCCCGAGCCGGGCGGCGAAGCCAAGAACGGGCGAGCGATGAGGGTGAATTCAGGCGATGAAGACATTTTGGCGATCAAGACATTTTTAGCTACAGTTCTCTTTTCTGTGTTAAAATCCATGTATGTATTCAACCATGAAGCTTGATTAAATTTAAAAATGCGATGTATTTTAACAAGCTGCAGACCATTTGCCAAAGCTTGTTTCAGTGTTCGGTAATGGAGAATGTGCTTTCGTTTCGGTAGTAGGGTAGTTAGGAGTTTCTTCTGCTTTGACCCTGGTGGTTTGGTGAGTTGAGACTCAGCTACGCCCACCTTAATTTTGAACCCATAGGACGTGTTGTTGAGTTTCCAACTTAGTGGGTTCAATACTAAACAAAACCATTGTGTGCTGAATGAATCACCTTGGAAGATTTCTCGTTTAATGGGCAATGACCGGGTGTCCCTCATCACCCCACGACTGAAACATATAATCCTTGTACAGCACGTGTGCATAGCGTGATCCAGAAATTGGATGGCGCGTGGACAAATCTGTTATGTCTCAAGAACCTCAAGTAAATAATCGTGGGGTATTGAGGGAAACGCCTGTGGATAGTCAATATAGGTCATGTGCAAATTGCGTTGGTGGTATTTTGCATGCAACACAACCACACCGTCAATCGCGACTTGATCCTCGCAACCACGGGAGCCTCGACAGCAACCTTTTTGTTCTTCGGAGGGGACGTTGTTCTCCTTACAATATTTGTAGACGAAGTCAGAAATAATAGCCGTGATACACTTATAGCGGGTCGAAAGGCAGGTGATTGGTCGATAATCACTAGGACTACCAGCACGAGGTGCAGAACCTCTAGGTATTTGTACCAGAATCTGTGCACCCCGTCCACACTCGGCACTTTCCAGTTCTTACCTGTCTTTAGGATACGAGTCACATCGGAGGCTGAGATGTATAGACTATTTATTCCACGCAAACGTGCAAATCTGTCAAGTCTTGTTTTTGCCATCTGCAAGTCCGCGATAGAAACGCTTTTCGTCTGCCAAAAAAGTCCTATTGTCATTCCTTCTCGCGGTGGCTCTCTTGAATCGTCGCAGTCGCGCTGACAGGACCATGAGTCTCTCTTTCATCACTTCGGCCAGTTCGTAGATCTGCGAACTCTAGGATGGCATCAGTGAAGTACGCCACGAGACGAAGGCTTTCTTCATTGAGCTCTTCAATGAGTTCAGCAGGCGCGGGGGTAGGCTCCGACGCCTGCAACAGGTGCTGCTGGTTGTTGTTGCACATGTTTTTCGATGTTGTTTATTTCGACCTCGGATATAAAGTGGGGTCAAATTAACAAATGCGATGAGCATGCTATACATTGATTTAAAACGAGGTTTGAAATCTTTTGCGATGATGTTGTAGGTACAAAATTAGAAACATGGCGTAGTGTGAAGTTCGACTTTTACTGCTGTTATCCTCATATAGCTGCCGCGAGCGTTGAATGTGACAATCGTCGCCTCTGGATGCTTTCTTAGAGCTACCATCTGTCACTCCATAGGTTCTTAGTCGCTTGCTTCCTGACGATCTAGGAAGTTTCTCACAATGCGACAGGTCTTCAAAAAAAGCCTTCTAAGCTGCTGTCAGTACCCTACTGAATCATCAATGTTCAAGATGTTCAGTGCACCTTGCGTGCACATTGTCTGTAACCGAAATCACAGAAGGATGATTAGATGCATGTATCACATTCTTCCATATTGTCTTTACTTTATGCCTCAGCTCGCTATACTTATGGATCTTGGTTGTAAAGGTCGCTGGAAATTCCGGTTAAGTGGACATGCAATGTCAATTATGCAAACTCTTTCACCTTTTTTCTCTCGCATTACGATGTCGGTCGATTGCCTTGGATATAATGACCCGTCTGTATAGGAAAATCACAATATAAGATGTATGATGCCCGCGGCATCATGATGTCTGTGCGTATATTCTCTCTGAGCCATTACGCGACAACCATTAATAATCTGCTCAATAGTTTCGTTGGTATCTGCATATAATCGGCACTGTTCAACGACGTCTTGATGTTACATGTGTTTACGATAATTTCTAGTGCTAATAACCCTGTCCTGAATCGCAACGACGAATTCTTCTATTTATGGATACAGGACGCCCTTTTTCAGCCAAATATTGGATGCCTCACTATCCACTTCATGTTGATCTAATGTGTTGGGGTGCTCGCTGTGGATTAATTCTTGTCTCCATTGCGTTTCTAATTCCTCTATGGTTTCTGTCCTGATATTCAAGGCCTCCTCCGAGGACAAATTCAGGGGCGCGTAGTCAAAATTCGCCTTACAGATGTTTCTGTGAAGCGCAACATCTCGCTTGTTGTTAAAATAGTCTCGAAACTGCATAAATTGTGACTTACACAGGTTCTTGACATTTACAACGCATGGAGGCATGGAGGCCGCCAGGAAGAAGGAAAGAGGACGGAGATACCATTGTTGCACGTAAGTCGAAATGAGAATCCTACAAATAAACACCAATAGGAATCGCTCTGCCGTTGATATGGCTGTAGCTACTGCCAATATGTAAAAGCTAAAGAACTAGTACTATTTGTACTCAATAAAAAAGCCATAGAAAGTAGCAGAGATACGATATATGATGACGAACTATACACAGCCATCAAGACATTGGACGAAAATATCGTCATAGACACTCAAGGAAGCGGTAGATGTTTCTGCTGGGTTGTTATGAAATCTTTCACACTATACAGCTGCTATGCCTCAACAGATAGGAATACTGAGGAGCTGTCGGAGTACCTAGAACAAGTAGGCAACGAAATTAGAGCAAGATCGGAAGAGGCAATAATTGTGGGCGACTTCAGGGAGTTAGCGGAGACCCTGAAAGAAATCGGTGACCTTCTCAGGACAGGTCGGGAGAAAGCGATTGTTGTAGGAGACATAAATGCTAAATCCCCATAATGGGGAATGAAGAAAACCGACAAACGAGGCGAAATAATGACTGAATGGATAGCGCAGCATGACCTTATTGTCAAAAGCAAGGAAAAGAAACCTACTTTTCAACGGCAAGGCCACAGATCAATATTAGACATAACCCTATCTACGACAGGAATCAGTAATCAAATTACTCACTGGGAAGTCAGAGAAAAAAAATGACTTGGTGACCATAATTATATAACCTCTGTGATGAAAAACGAGATGCAGTTGGCTAGACAGATACAGCACGATAAAGGCTGGAACGTCCGGAAAATCGATAAGCCCTCTCAGGCCATGCTTGCTACATAGCATACCTCCATTAAAGAAATAGCTGGTGGTAGCGTAGCTACTGGTAGGGCCTCCCAAGCCAGACAGGCAATGAACGAAGAGGAGAGGGACTAAGAGGAACACCTAGGGAAAGGTACCCCGAATCCAAACCAGTCATGAAGTGCGTTGATGAAAACAATATACCCCAAGTGAGGAAAGATCTCACCGTCGATTCCGATCGGGTGCAAGCCCCGGTGGTCGACGCCGGCCCTGCGGATTTTGGGGAGGGCCAATCGCACAACTTGTCAGCGGAAGAAAAAGAAGTTCCGGCGGAAACGGACTCTGCAAGGAGGACGTCACCAAGAACTAGGACTTTATCGCTATGCGAGGAGACGCGAAGAAAATGCAGTAAAATGCAGGAAAATGCAGAAGCTCGTGTGCAGTTTGTAGAGCGAGTGACTCAAGGGGTCATCAAGGTGGAGAAACTTCTGATGGTGGCGTACAAGCCAAAAAAGGAGATATGCGAAATTAGTAGTCATCTGGCGTATAAAGTGAAGCTAGTACGCTTGATGGATCTCGCAAGCTGGCCGAAGCAAATCGGTGAAAGCTCAAGAGCCCAGGAGAAGCTGCAGCGTGAGAATCAGGACCTCCGCTTGCAGATTGAGAATATCAGGGCGAAATAAGAGAGGCTTCTAGCAAAGCAACTCATGCAAGATGCGACTGCGAAACCTCTGGAGAAGGCTTTGAAGGGTGCTCTACAAAAGCAACCTCAGGCAAAAGAGCCGGGCGGTTTCACTAAGGTTGAAAGCCGGAGAATGCGGAGAAAACTGGATAAAAAGGAGAAAGTAAAAGGTGCTGCTACCAGCAATGTTGCTCAAACCGCCAAACCGAGCGGTGGCGGAAAAATAAAGAAGAGGAGGACTCGTGGCGAGGCTATCGTCATCAAGCCCGCCCCTGGACAGACGTATGCGAGCATCTTAAAAGACGTACAAATGGCAGGCAGAGAAGAATGATCTACTTCGTCAAATGGAAAGCTTACAAGCAGAGCAGAATCTCATTAGTAAATGCGAGCAATGCCTGAAAGTGCAGAAGCTCCAGGTACGTAAGAAGGAGCTAAAACTTGATGTAACTTTTGAATGTTTCTCAAAAATAACAGATGATGACTGGCAAGACAAAGTTTTCCAAAAAGACAAGGTTAAACATGGGCATATATGGGAAGCCCAATGTGATTCAGATATTATTTTACCCTGTAATGTGAATCTTCGATCTAATTCCGATGAAATAGACACAGCTATAGAAAAGTTTGGGGGTAGAGAAGGCCTCACGAATCAAGGAAAAAAAGCAGGTGAAGTAGCAAGGATGCTACACTCCCTAAGTTTCCCGGATTCGGAAGGGAACGATGGCAATGATAAATTGCTATTCCAGTCACTGGCAGAAATGAAAAAATACATGCAACATAACAGTAAGAAAAAACTAGCTATCCCAGATATAGAGGGAGTCATGGGGCTTCTCCTTATACGAATGCTGGAATTTATACTTGACGACACTGATATCCAAATGGAGGTGTATAAACCTACTAAAAAGAAGTCAGGAAGAGAAGTGGGAGACATCTACGAGAATCAGCCAGAAAACAAAAACGAAATAGACGCCGCGCCAAAAACCTCCACAAGGGTGAAGAGACCAAAACAAGATGCCCTCTTAGTAAAAATCGAAAACAAGAACTACGCCAACATACTGAAAACAGTCAAGCAAACCGTAAACCCCACAGATATCGGGGTGGACGTCAAAGGTATACGAAGAACCAAAAATGGTGATCTCCTACTAATGGTCCAGAGTACTGGCAATATGGCGGAGGCGCTCAAAAAATAAATAAAAGAAAATGTGACCTCAGCCTCCACATCGCTCCTGAGGAGAAAGAAAGTTCTCCCCATCAGAGGAATGGACGATGTGACGACTTCCGATGAAATAAGAGAAGCAGTATCGAAGGCAATTGATGTCAAAACAGAGAACTTTGAGGTTAGAGCCCTACGACCTTCCTAGGGCAGCCAGCAAAATGTGACGCTAATAATGCGTGAGTCTGATGCGGACAAACTGTTGAAGAGAGGAAGAATAAAAATCGGCTGGACTGCCTGCAGAGTAGCCGAAAGACTCAGAGACAACAGCTGCCCTAAGTGCTGGGGACATGGTCACGTACGGGCGGATTGTAATGGACCCGATAGAGACAAACTCTGCATGAAATATGGGAAGGAAGGCCACAGAGCAGCTGAATGCCAGAATAAACCCTCATGCCTTAACTGCGGCAAAGGGGGACATCAAACGAATAGGCATGGAGGCCGCAAGGAAGAAGGAAAGAGGACGGAGATACCATCGCTGCAGGTAAATCGAAATTAGAATCCTACAAATAAACACCAATAGGAGTCGCTCTGCCGTTGATATGGCCCTAGCTACCGCCAAAGATATAGAAGCCAAAGTACTAGTACTATGTGAACCCAATATAAAAGCCATAGAAAGCAGGAGAGATTGGATATACGATGACGAACTAGACACAGCCATCAAGATATTGGATGATAATATTGTCATAGATGCTCAGGGAAGCGGTAGAAGTTTCTGCTGGGTTGCTATGAAATCTTTTACACTATACAGCTGCTATGCCTCACCAAATAGGAATATTGAGGAGCTGTCAGAGTACCTAGAACAAGTAGGCAACGAAATTAGAGCTAGATCAGAAGAGGCAATAATTGTGGGCGACTTCAATGCTAAATCTCCACAATGGGGCATGAACTTCACAGACAAAAGGGGAGAAGTTGTTACCGAATAAATAGTTCAACACGATCTCACTGTGAGAAACGTAGGAGAAAAGCCAACATTCGAAAGGTTCAACTATGGATCGATTCTCGACATAATGCTCTCCACAGAAGGTATCGGTAGGAAAATAGCTGACTGGGAAGTCACTGAGAAGGAGTCCCTTAGTGACCATAACTACATCACTTTTACTATCGAGGACAAACCCCGCCGTCTCAACAAAATTCAAGCAGATAGAGGATGGAATCTCAAGAAGATTAACATTGACAAGAAACGGCGGGCCCTAGAAGGAATAGCAATAAATCCCACCACAACATCGGCTGAGGGATTTTCGAATGTGCTGAGAGGTGTGTGCAATGCCTGCATGCCAAAACTTAAAGCATTCAAGTGGTGTCGGCCTATGTACTGGTGGAATCATGAAATTGCACAGCTGCGGCAAAACTGCATCCAAAAAAGAAGGAAGTATACGAGAGCCGGAAAGAAGAACAACCCTGATCTGAGACGCCTTCTTTGGGATAATTTGACCGATAGTCAGAAAGAGCTACAGAAAACAATTAAGGTTGCAAAGAAAGGAGGCTGGTCTACTATTTGCGACGAAGTTGACAACGGCATATGGGGAAACGGGTACCAAATAGTTAAGAAAAGACTTCAGGGATACCCAGCCAAACCTCAACTAACTATGGAAGCCACAGAAGAGGTAGTGAAGCACCTCTTCCCTACACATGAACCAGTACAGTTCATCCAAAGTGGGTCTCTGCATTTTCAGCTGTTCACGGAGGAAGAGCTGAGGTCGGCGAACTCCAAGATGAAATGCAATAAAGCACCAGGTCCAGGAAGAATCCCGCCAGAAATGGTGAAGCAGATTGCGGAAATTCTACCAGAATATGTCCTCCGTACCTATAACAGGTTGGCTGCAACAGGTGAATTTCCTGAAATATGGAAAAGGTCAAAACTCGTCCTTCTAAGGAAAGGAAACAAGCCAATTGAAAACCCCAGCTCGTTTAAACCGATTTGTCTGCTGGATGCTGAAGGGAAGCTTTACGAGCACTTGATAGTCGGGAGACTCAAAAAAGAACTCCAGCGTACTGGTGGCCTCGGAATAAAACAATATGGGTTCAGAGAAGGTCGAAAAACCATAGATGCTATCAGGGAGGTAGTAGAGATAGCAGAAAATGCGACCGCCCATTCAAAAGCATGCAGACGTCTATGTGCCTTAATCACGCTAGACGTGTAGAATGCCTTTAACAGTGCCTCGTGGCAAGTCATCCTCGATAGCCTAAGAAGAAGAGGCATTGATGAAACATTAATAAGTCTAATAGCGTCGTATCTTTCTGAGCGGACAGTAATGTTTGCGGCTGAAGGCAAGACAATAAGACATGAGGTTAACAGCGGTGTTCCTCAAGGCTCTGTTCTGGGCCCAACCCTTTGGAACATTGAATACGACGACGTCCTATATCCTGATGATATAGCCATGGTGGTAATAGCAAAGACCGAAAAACTGCTAATGACAGCTGCCAACACGGCGATACTTAGAGTAGTGAAATGCATGGAGGAAAAGAAACTCCAGATAGCGCCCGAAAAAATAGAGGCAGTACTCCTGACAACCAAGAGAAAGATCAGTCAAATATGCTTTAACGTGCAGGAAGTAGAAATATATCCCCGGAAATCCTTGAAGCAACTGGGAGTGTGGATGGACACGAAACGCAACTATAGCGTTCACATTGATAAAACAGTCGAGAAGGCGGAAAAGACCATGACAGCCCTGGCAAGTCTCATGCCGAATATGAGGGGCCAAGAGCATCGAAAAGGAGAATACTCATAAGCGTGGTGCACTCGCAATTGCTCTACGCTGCTCCTATTTGGTATGAAGCACTGAAAAGCACTAAACTTTTAAGGAAGCTGTACAGAATTCAGAAAGTTATGGGGATTAGAGTGTGCAGCGGATATCGCACTATTTCAGCGGAAGGGGCCGGTGTAATTGCAAAAATTCCACCTATCGACTTTCTGGCGAAAGAAACGAAAGAAAAGTATAACGGTGTAGACCAGAAAGAATGTACAGAAAACCTTATGCGAAGATGGCAGGAAAGGTGGACAAATGGGAAACATGGGAGCTGGACCTGGCGACTGATACCGGATATCAGATCATGGTTTAACCGCAAACACGGGGAAGTGAACTACTAACTGACGCAGGCGCTCTCAGGCCATGGCTGCTTCATGGCGTACCTATACAAAAGAAAAAAATGGGACACGGACAAATGTCACTATTGTGACGATACAGATGATGCGGAACACACCTTATTCTTATGCTTAAGGTGGGACGAAGCTAGGCAGGGTTTTAAAAACGAGACGGGTAATGATTTTACACCAGATAATATGATGACAATGCTCCTAGAATCATCAAAAGGATGGGCGGCAACACAAAAGACAATAACAGACATAATCGGTATCAAAGAAAAGGAGCATAGAGCTTTCAGAACCACATAGGACGTGAGGCAAGGAAGGGCACAAACCTGCGGAGTGCGTGAGTATTCCCCAGTGTTACTTCTGCGCGGCTCGAGAGAAAAGGCCCCCGACTGACCATCTTCCGGGGACTATGAGCTATAAGACACATCATACAATACAAGGATCAAGAAGGCAGGCAAGTAGACTAAATGTAGTATAGTATGACGCAAATACCTGACCACCCCCAGCCAGGATGCCGAAGGCCGACGAGCCCGATGTGTGGAACCACCACACTACTGAGGACGATGCGTGCATCTTGGTTGGAGGTGAAGAGGTAAAAAGCCAAGTAGGCAAAACAGCGGGACGCTGAAGCACGGTGTAGAATGCCTATAACTCATGTTCCTGAAGTAATGCGAAAGCGGTTACGGGAACACGGGTTGGCAGGGAAAAGGGGGTGTTTTAGTCAGTAAGAATCTGACACTACCCAACCTAAGAATCGCCTACCCATGTAGACGATTGCTAGGTTGGGTGTCTTATGCAAGATTTCCCCTCCTACTACAAAAAAAAAAAAAATCTATCTATCAATCTATCTATCTATCTATCCGCAGTATGGGATCAGAAGTCAGCCACTTCGGGCCGAGTTCCGGCACGTCCGTGTTTGCTGGGACCGGTTAAACGAAGGCTGGGCCCCAGGAAACTGGGGTAGGACAGAATTCCGAGGGTATACCCATTCCCAGTTATTTCGGCCTGCCCCTCCACGCACAAAGCGCTGGAAAAACTTCATGGCACCCCCCACTTCGAACAGAACTTAAGGAAATGAACAGGCAATGGACACAGAAAGTAGTTACAGAAATCGACCCTTTTGCAAGGAGAAGCTCTATTTTGACGACTCCACCGAGAAATAGAAACCTCCTCGCTGCCCGAATTCAGCGAAAAAGATCAGCCCACGGTGGATTTAACAAAAACCAATGCAACAAAAAGCAAGAGCAAGGGAAGTACACCTGAAAAGGTAGTCACGAGACGCGAGACCCTTAATGTTAAAAATGAACCTCTTTATACCATTGTTACATCTATAAATTTAAATTTTCTCAAAGCGGCTAAATAGAGGCAACCTACCTCACCCCTGAGGAAAACCAAAAGACAATTGCTCATATCTATAAGCCAGCGCATAATTAGAAGTCGTCCAATTCTGTATCCAACTGTGATGAATGCACTACTGACAATAAAGTAGAAACCGCAAGGTAATTAAGAAGTGCATTGCCGCATGAAGGTACAGACTCGAAGGATACCGATCGTTTAAGTGAAGCACGGAAAATTTTTAGATAATTTTCATCTCCCTCACCCTGAGCGGCAGGATGGTAATGCCACTTAGCTGGAATTTCGAAATTTGCCTTGTGAGCTAGGATATTAGCAATGAGCATGTGATGGCATAAGGGGGCGAATGTTAAACGAAATGCAGCAAGTTTTAGCCTACAATGTTCCAATGAAGATCGCATCCTAGATGCTTCATCCCTATTTCAGTGGGCAAAGCAATCCTGCAAGGAAACTGAAATGATTTTTAGTAGCAAGGAAGATCACGAAGCCACTGCTGAAGATCTGAAAAGCAGATTCGATGCTGCAGTGACAATCAAAGGGACTTTGCAATACCATGCATTTATACCTACTGAAGATGAGAGACTTCAATTGAAGAAATTTTCCTCAGCCAGGGAATGCGACTACAGTAGAAATCCGATAAGTTTCTCATTTCGGGGCTGTAGAGGCGGAAAATTCCGAGAATTGCGGACTTATAGGATGCCCCCTCTAATAGCACGATATTAGGTGCGCGCATGCGTAAGAATGATGCGCAAATCATAAGCAAAATAGCACACGTAGTGGGAGAACCCCAATTAGTGCATGTGCCGTGCGTGTGATGACGTTTTAAGGGAAGTGTACACTTATCGGACGGCAACTTATCGGACTTCTACTGTACTTCCCAAAAGAGAAGAAACGAAAATTAGAAAACAAAGTGAAAACAACTGTCACTAGAAAAAAAGAAAGGCGGAAAGAAAGACAGATAGAAGACCAGACATCAGCATCAAAAAATCTCCGAGCTTTAATTTTACTTAATCCATAAAACCACATTTTCGACCCGACTTCTTATGCAATAACTTGATTTTCCAAAATTTAAAATTTTTTCAAAATTCATCAGTGAACATAATGCAGGCATTTAAATAATGGCAGTCTCAGTCCTGTAAAATGCAGAGAGCGATCAAATGTACTAGCATATATTATTACTTTTCGTGAAAACAATATCATGAAGGCACCACGGTGCGCCACGGGGCTCTAGCGCCAGCGTCATACGCGTACCGGAGTACTCAACGCTTATTTTCATAAGTTAAAAATTTGAATCCGACTTCCTAATCTAGATAGTCTTATAGGAAAACACCTAAGCTTTCTTTAAAGAAAGGGCGTGAAAAAACCCTATCGCAACTGTACTAGGCCAATTTTTTTTCATCGCTATTAGAAGAGTTAAAAATCGCCGAAATAGACGATATCAACGAAACTCCCAAAACTTTCACCACCTTCCCCTCGGTCAATACTTATTCGAATGACAAAATTTTCCCCCCATGAACTACTATCCAATAGCACAACACTTTTCCTCACTTTAACTTGGATCGGACAACTTTGACTTTTTGAGTGGGTACACTTCAGAAATAACGCCCCACATATATGTTCCTAAGCTAAAAATATCAAATAATAAAGATACAATAAATGCATACGTATGTGTGTATACAAACAAAGGCATTTAGATACATATATAATAGGGTGGCCCAAAAATACACATTTTGAAATTTTCGACCCGCGTCGACGCCAAATTGTTCTCTTGTAGAAACAAATAAATACATATTTTTTTATTTTGGAATGAAATGATTTTTAGTACTTTGTAAATCAAGTTTTGTGTCTTATGGAGTTTCACACGTAAAACGTGTACTTTTTTACTTCCTTGATTTTGTTCAAGAAATTACAAGTCAATTTATTTACCCTTTTATAAACTTGTTCTCTTCTCAGTAAAGATGCATTTTGTCAAATTTTAGTACACCAACAGAGTTATAAAAAAATTTGAGACACCTTGAAAGTTGCATAAAATTAAAATATTTGTAGACTCGAAGCGAGCCTTTGATATGATTTTTTAACTTGAAATTTTCAAGAAGCATTTATGTGGATATTGAGAACAGATTTGTGAAAAAAAATGTTCATTATTGTTTAAATTATAGTTTTGAAAGGATTACGAAAATGAGTGAAAATGAAAAATTTCAGTCCAACAGCAGCTTTTCTCCGATCCTGAACAATTTATGGCAGCTAAGTTGAACTCAGAGTGGCTTATTGTTAAAGGCTTAGGACTTCCAGCTGCAGGCTCGACCATAAAGCTCCCTGCTACAGGCCCAAACCTGTAACCCAGCACATTTCCCCAATTTTTTTCGCACTTTCTGGGGAACCAACTAATTTTTTTACAATACCCGCGCCCTAGGGCAGCGTTTTCCAAACTACTACCGCGGGTGGATACCCTACCGCCCGGTAGGGGGAAGCCACCCCGGGCCCGGTAGCTCGGCAGGCTCCGAGGCAGGCTCCCCGCTGCGAGCAGACGGCTGCTTTTGTACACCTGCCACGAAAAACCCTTTCATTGTTATGAGATAATGTCCAGTTACAATAACTGATATTATAAAAACACGGCTCAATTAAATTTTAATTAGCTGAATGAAATCCGTGACATAATTTTAAAGAAATGAAAAAAAAGTTCTTGAAAATCGGTTGGTATCTGCACTAATGAAGGAAACCTTTACAAATCTTGTGAATATATAAATGGGACCTCTCAGTGTAACAAAAGTGCGATAACTCTTGAAGTTATTATCCGATTTTCTTCTATCTTTTTTTAACGTTTTTGTCATAATCTAACAAATCTAACGCAGCCTATTAAAGTTTAATTTATTATTATTTTACCAATTTTTCATTTTCCTCAACCGCCTCTAATTCTCTAACAATGGGAAGGTCGCGCTAAGCAAGCATCCGTATCCGAATGACAGGCGTCCAGTGTCTCTCTCGGGTTCCAGTATTGTGAAAAAATTTGAGGGTGGCAACCCTACCGCTCCCCAGAAAGTGCGAAAAAAGTTTGGGAAACGCTGCCCTAGCGGGATACTTGACTTCAATGAGTTGAATAACTCATTAACTCATAATAATAAAAAATATATAATAATAGAGTAATAACACTAAAACTGCCGTCTGGGTTAAATCTCAGGGCTCGCTTCAG
This sequence comes from Andricus curvator, assembly GCA_932195095.1. NCBI lineage: Eukaryota > Metazoa > Arthropoda > Insecta > Hymenoptera > Cynipidae > Andricus > Andricus curvator. The sequence goes on from CAKNYM010049097.1 coordinate 133,217, forward strand.
GTTCTCTTGAAACTTTTCTGTTTTAATTCGTACGTTGGGAGAAAACTTCAAAATACTTTACAAAGTACTAAAAATCATTTTATTTCAAAATAAAAAAATATGTATTTATTTGTTTCTACGAGAGAACAATTCGACGCGGGTCGGAAATTCCAAAATGTATATTTTTGGGCCACCCTAATATATAATTTAAAAAAAGGTTAAACAACCACCGCAGGGTCTTACCGAGAGCAACTGCCATCTAAAAAATGACACCGGCTCACAGTAGAAGCGCGGTAAATTACACCTATGGCCACGTCTCACAACCGTGAGATGGATTGTCACAGGGCACGATGAAATCACAACGATAAGCCGGCAAAACCCTCGTGTGTCTTGAGGACACGAAGCGACCCAAGGATGACAGCTTTCTGCATCCATCTCGTAAGTGCCTTGGCATATTTTTGGCACGCGGGTACGACTTTAGGGTTACGAACCAGTAATAGTTTCGCACCTCCGAGGGCACCTATCACAAGGACAATTACTTGTACCGAATATTTTGGGTATAGTCGTTGCAGCTGTCTTTTAAGGTATTGATACCTCTCCTCCTTTTCTTTCTCCAGGGCAGTGATGTTGTATTCGGACGGAGCCGAGAATTCGATCATGAATATAGTTCGTTTCTCGAAGTATTGGAGAAGGTTGTCAGGCATCGAGTGTGCAACGGAGACTGCTGTCCAAAAATCGTAGTTCCAGAAAATTTGGCACTTCCCGTTTTGGACAATTGACTCTATCTCCTTGGGAGCGTTCGGCAGGGCAGGGTCGCGACCAACATCGTAAGATCGACAAAGATGGTAATAAAGCACTCTCAGGGCCGCATTATGTCTACAGATATACGTCGTTCCTGCGTGGGTCGCACACCCCGATAGTATGTGTTCTAGGTACTCAGCGTGTGCATGACACGCTCTGCACCTATCACTGGGAACTTCTTGACATAAAATGCGGTTACGGTATGTTAAGGTGGAAATGACACCGTCCTGGCATGCGAAAATAAAACCCTCTGTACCTGAATTAAGCGTGGAAGGTGTGAGTGGAGTGTGAGGGTGGAAGCCGAGGAGGTGAGTAGAGTTGTGTGGGGTGAATTGGGGAGATAAAAAGTGGGTTTCAGCGTGAGTGTGAGGTGGTATGTAGCTGGATAGGGAAAGTGAGGTTAGGTTGTCAAGTAATCGGGGGAGTTCGTGGTCAGGAGTCTTGGGCTTTCGAGGGGTCAAGGGTGGTTCTCGCAGAGTTAGGGGATGCTAAGGGAGAGAAAGGGGTGTCTGCAGGGACTGAGGAATTGAAGAAAAAAAAGGGGAAAAAAAGAAGGAAAATTTGGCGGCGAAAGACGTCAACATTTTGCAGAGACATCTGTCGGTTGCGGAAGGTACTACATGGATAGGTCTCAGTTACCGGCGGTAGAGCGGGAGGTGGGCAGCGAGAGTACTAGCAGTGCTGGTAGTGAAACTGACGGGTAGGGAATTTTGCACAAGCCACGACGGCCAACAACGCGTCGCACGGTGTCGAGCGGTGCGTCTGGGAGAGGGAGAAATCGGGATCGTGGCAACGAAGAAAGCGAGGTCGAGAGCCCGTTTAAAAAAAGCAGGATAACACCTAGGTCACCCCCCAAAAAAATGGAGGGGATGTTGGAAAAGGAGGCTCTCGGGATGTTGTTAGGCGAGATCAGGGGGCTGATGGAGGACGTAAGGGGGACCAAGGAGCAGATGGAAGGCATGAGGGAGGACTTGAGAATCAGAGATGAGAAATGGGAAAAGGAGGTGAAAGAGCTGAGAGAGAGAGTAGATGGGTTAGAGAGGGAAAGAAAAGAAAAAGAAGTTAAAATAAAACAGATGGAAGAGGAGATTAGGGCGTGGAAAGAAAGGACAGAAAAATAGCTTGAGAAGGTGGAGGGCAGGACGGAAATGGAAATAGGAGACGGGGGTAGCGGGGGCGAGATTAAAGGTATTTGGGAGAGGGTAGGGAATATGATAGAAGAGAAAGTGGGAGAGCGTAGCAATGAAAAGGAGGAGAGGGCGGATAGGGAAAGGATAAGGGAAATGGAGTTGAGAATGGAGAGAAAGGAGAAGGCAGACAGGAGAAATAATATTGTGATAAAAGGGTTGAAGATGAAGAGCGGGGAAGAAAGGGAGGGCGTGGAAGCGCTGCTGCAGAGCATAGGGTGGAATAAAGGCAGGGTAGGGAAAGTTAAGTTGGAGGGGAGAAAGGAGAAAGAAGTGGCGGTTGTGGAGTTGTAAAGCTGGGAAGAAAAGTTGGGGGTAATGCGAAATAAAAATAGGATAAAGGATAAGGAAGTTTTCGTCGATCACGATTTGACCAGAAAGGACAAGGATGTACAGAGAATGCTGTACGACAGGGCTAGGAGGGCGAGGAGTGAAAGGAGATCGGCGAAGGTAGGATATCGGAAAATAAAAATAGACGAGAAAATGTGGGTGTGGGACGAGGAGAAAGAGGTGTTAAAGGAAGTACAGGGGTATTTGTTTCGTAGGAAGTAGGGGGGTGGGGGTAATGCAGGGTAGAGGAGTTGTGATGGTGCTTTACTGGAACGTAGCAGGGGTAAAGAAGAAGGATGAGGAGTTCTGGAGTTATATCCAGGAATTTGATGTGTTAGGACTGGTAGAGACGTGGGTGGAAAGAAAGGAATGGGATAGAATAGTGCCAAAGCTGCCAAGGGGGTATAGATGGAGACTCCAGGAGGCGGTCAGAGTGAAGAAGAAAGGAAGGGCTAGTGGGGGAATTATAACTGGGGTTAGAGATGGATTAGAGGAAGAAGCTCACGGAGAGGAAGAGGGGGAGGGGGTGCAAATTAGGAAAGTATATATAAGAGGGGTAACGTGTAAGTTTGTGACAGTGTACAATAAGGATGGGATGGAAAGAATTAAAGAAAGGGTGGAAGACCTGTTAGGTGAAAGAGAGGAGGGTATGGTGGTACTGGGTGGGGACTCTAACGCGAGGATGAGAAGGGAAGGGGTCCTTTACAGGGAAGGGGAGAGCTTAGAAAGGAATTCGAAGGATAGGTTAATAAATAAGGAGGGGGAGATTCTAAGGGACTGGATGGAGGATAGAGGCTGGGCTTTGGCAAATGGTATGGCAAATGGGGACGAAGAGGGAGAATACACATATGTAGGTAAGGTGGGGGTATCAGTGATAGACTATGTGGTCATTAATATGCAAGGGTGGGAGGAGATGGAGAGATTCGCAGTAGAAGGGAGGGTAGAATGAGACCATCAGCCATTAGGGTTGTGGATAAGGGGTGAGAACGGCGGAAGGTAAGGTGGGGAAGAAGTGTCGACGGGGGAGAGGGTTAGCTGGACGAGGGAGGTGATAGAGAAGTATAAGGAGCAGTTAGGGAAGGTACGCTTCGAAGGGGAGACGGTGGAAGAGATATGGGAGGATTCAAAAGAGAAAGTGAAAGTGAAAGGCTGCGTGCAAAAGAAGGTAATCAAGAAGAAAGAAATGGTGAAGCCGTGGTGGGAACGGGAATGTAAAAAGATGAAAAAAAAGGTGAAGAGGAAGTATAAGAAGTGGAAAGAGGGTACTGCGAAAAGGGAGGAGTACGTAGAAATGAGAAAGGGGTTTAGATTGATGTGTAAGAAGAAAGAACAGGAAAAGGATAAAGAGCTGGAGGAGGAGTTAGGAAATGTTAAGGCAGAAGGGGACGTCTGGAAGATAATAAATAGGTTTAGGAAGCGTAGAGTAAGGATAAGCGAGAAGATAGGGAGTGAGGAGTGGAGGGGTTTTTTTAAAGAATCATTTCAGGGCTCAGATTCAAGGAAGAGAGATGATGGAAGTAGAAGAACGGGGGAGGCAGAGATGGAGGAGTTGAATGACGAGGAGATAGAGAAACAGATAAGAAAGTTAAGAAGGTCAAAAGCAGCAGGGCTGAATGGGCTAGAGAACGAAGCATGGCGGGAGGGATTCCCACGAGGGTGGAGAGAAGGGTTAATAGTGCCTCTGTATAAGAAAGGAGATAGGGATAGGCAGGGAAATTATAGGAGGATTACGCTAATGAATACGGCGTATAAAGTATACGCGATGGCGGTGGCGGAGAGGCTGCGGAAGGATGTCGAGGGGAAAGGAATATTGCCAGAGACGCAGGCGGGCTTTAAGGCAGGTAGAAGTACTATCAACAATATCTACGTTCTGCAGCACGTGGTGGATAGAGAATTAGCGAAGTTGGGGTCGAGAGTGTACGCATTTTTTGTGGATCTAAAAGGCGCGTTTCCGTCGGTGGATAGGGGGAGATTGTGGGAGGCGATGAAGGAGAGGGGAGTGGAGAGAGGCCTGATCGAGAGGGTAAGGGAGATATATGAAGAGACCAAAGATAAGGTAAGAGGAGGACAGGGGATTTCGGAGGGATTCTGGATGGATAGGGGGTTAAGACAAGGGTGTCAGCTTAGCCCAAGGTTTTTTGCGATTTTAATTTCGGATATGGAAAGTAAGCTGAACGCCGGAGTGGTAGGAGGAGTCAGGATAGGAGGGGTTACAATTTGGTCGCTAGCGTATGCAGATGACATAGTGTTGTTGGCAAAAAGCGAGGAGGCCTTAAAGGAAATGATGAAGAGGTTGAGAAGATACCTGGATAAGAACAGGTTAGAACTGAATGCGGAAAAGTCCAAGGTTATGGTTTTCAGAAAAGGAGGTGGAAGGGATAAGGAAGGGAAGTGGAAGTGGAAGGGAAAGGCGGTGCAGGCGGTGAAAGATTTGTAAGATATGTAAAGTGGACACTGGGGCTGGCAAGGAACACGCCTAATTATATTGTCAGAAGGGAGACGCGGAGAACGAGTGTAGGAATTCTGGCGGGGAGTCGAGCGAGTAAATATGAGGAGAAATTTTTGGAAGAGGGGGGAAGTAAGCTGGTTAGGGAGTGTTGGTGGGAGAAGGAGAACAGGAGAGGAAGTGGGAAGATGGAGGTTGAAAGAGAAAGGTACTTTAGAACGAATGGACTGCGGATGGATGAAGTGAGAAGGATGCATGAGGAAGGAAGGAAGGTATATGAGTTGGTTAAGAAAAACAGCATGGGGAGAGAGAAGACAGCAGGGGAAGAGAGAATGAGAGAGCAACGTTTAATGGGAACTATTTCTGGATTATGCCAAGGGCGAGAGCGCAATATTTGTGTGAGAAAGGAGAGAAAGGAAGTCAGGAGCTTCTAGCGAGGATGAGATGTGGGTACATGGAGGGTTTCAATAGGTTCTGGCTCGCTAGGGAAAAGAGGATGTGTGAACTATGTGAGAAGGGGGAGGCAAGAGTGGAGTACTGGTTGGAGGAGTGCGTAGAGGTGGAAAGGAGTGGGATAAGCATGGAGGTATTGATGCATGAAAGGGAAGACAAAAGGGCAGTAGCATGGGTGAATGGAGTCTTGGGTAAGATGTAGAAGAAGAGAGGGAAGGAGGACTAGGAATGGAGAAGGAAAGATTGTAAATAGAGGAGGAAGTAAATATAAGTAAATGTAAATATTGTAAATAGTAGATAAGTATTAGGTATTAGCCGCGGAGGCAGAGTTTCGTAATGCGAGGCAAAGCAAGAAAGTAGGGACATACGAGCGAGTCTTGGCGAAGCGAGGAAGGCAGTGCGATAAGAGCGAGCGGCGTTAGAAATAAGGTGTGGAAGGATGTTAGTTTTAAATGTTAGTTTTAGGAAAATTCTGTAAAAAAATGGAAGTGTAAGCAAGTCAATTTTTTGAGGCCAGCAGGCTGTAAAATGAACGTTTCCACTTCTCATGTTAAAATTCAGGCCAAGGGTCTCGGCCGCTTGCTCCGCGGCTTTATAAAGGAACGCTCTTTCGCCAATCATCTCGTGAATCCTGACCATTTCTAGGAGAGGATCTCTGCCATTCGCAACGATGTAAGCTGTACTTAGAACAATAAGGTTATGAAGACACTGGAGATTCAGAAGTCCGCGTCCGCCTTGACGGCGTAAAATGTATAATCGCGGAACTTATGAATTGGTATGCAAGCTTTTATGCATATGCAGAATCTTACATGTAATGACATCAAGGGCCTTAAGCTCATTCTTCGTCCATTGAACTATCCCAAACGAGTAGAGTAGAACCGGGACGGCAAGCATGTTAGTCGCAGATACCTTGTTCAACGCCGACAGATTGGAAAACCAAATCTGTAGAAGAAGATGCTTGTATCTGCTTCGGAAAGACTCATTCACTGATGTTACGTCCTGAATGCGGATTTGAGGCACGCCCAGGTATGTATAGGTCTCTCCAGTAATAAGATGTCTGATAAAACTTATATCCACAAGATCAGGGTCCTTGGAAACGCCAGTAATCTTTCCATTCTTCAGATTAATTTTGGCACGCTTGTCCAAAGCAAAGTCCATCCCAATCTCTCCTGTGTACTTCTTGACGATATTTATAGAAGTTTGAAGTTTGCTTTTACCAGAGGCATAGAGGTATCCAGAAGAATTTCGTAGTGCGAGAGATAGGGCAGAAGTCTGATTCAAAAAAGCAAAGGGGCTCATGGTATAACCCTGAAAGACGCCCCTCTGTCAGGTGACGTTGTTCGTTGTCGCACGATAGTTTATAGGTTAGATAGTAAATATAGTTTTACGAAGAGGCATCAATCTCTCTATGCATCTCACTATGTGTGGATGCACCTTCAACCTTTCCAACAGACAGATGATAAGTCTATGGGAGGATGAATCTAAAGCTTTCCGGTAGTCAATCCAGGCCATTGACAGGACGCGCTGATGGGCTGCAGCGTCTTTACAGACACACCTGTCAATTAGCAGGTTCTCTCGACAGCCTGATACACCTTTTTTCGAGCCACGTTGTTCGTACATCTCTCGCCATACAGGCTCAATTCGTCGAACAGGCCTGTTGTTGAGGACAGCTGTAAAGATCTTATACAGCGTGTTCAAACAAGTTATTGGCCTGTAATTCTCTGGGTTGGACAAGTTGCCTTTTTTTTGGAAGGAGTATAGTGCGTCCTAACACCAGCCACTGCGGAATGGGCGTCTCCGACTTTAAATATGAGGTGAATAAGCGGGCCAAATGTTGGTGTGTAAAAGTAAACTTCTTCCACCAGAAGTTCTTGATACAATCTGGTCCAGCAGCGGAAAAGTTCTTCGTGCCTCTAAGTGCTTTTTTCACCTCTTCGGCAGTGATTGATGGACATTCCTCCTCAGATTTTATGAGTTTGTCGCAAAACCCCTTGAAGCGGATGATATCGTCAGTATCTTCTTTCAACTTTAGTGTGTTCGGAGTGTGCATACGCGCCATGAAGCCTCGGTGAACAGGGATAATGCTGGCATTATAGCAGCCTAGCAAGTCATCCTTGAGTTCATCCGTCCACTCAATCTGGGCGTTTCGCCGGTTCGTTGTCGTGTTTCCATCTAAATTATCTTCAGCACCCCGAACACTAGGATGATCGGCATTGTCTGCCGACCCATTGTCGGGTGTTCTGCGCGTTCGATCGTTTTGAACCGCATCTACAACTTTTTGGTTTTTTGGTTGTATCATTTTTGTTCCCACGAGCAGCTGGGGAAAGTGTTCGTCCATCATTGTAGAGCCTCGCGTGCAAGTATAAGGCTGCATACTCTGAGAGTTCGCCCGGTATCCCAGAGTCACCGTTTAAGACACCTCATCCAGGTGCTATTCAGCTTTCGGCACATTTGTTATACAGGGAAAGGATTTGTGGCTTGTCAGGATGTGGCTCCATATATAAGGGGCCACGCGAAAAAACGCCAAGGGCATGCATAGCCGTCAAGGGTATGGATGCGATCTTGGTGCCTAAATTCTGCTCTAGAGATCTCACCGTTATTAAGGTGAGACTCAGGGGTAGTAATGGAGAGAGGCTAGAGGTATTTATTGCCTCAGCTTATTTCCCTGGCGACGATGATGGACCCCCGCCTCCCAGAGAGGTGGAGGCTCTAATTCGGTATTGTCAAGAGAACAAGATCCCTCTGCTGTTGGGCTGTGATGCAAACTCTCACCACACGGTGTGGGGAAGCACAAACATCAATGACAGAGGTAGAGATTTCATTGAATACATAGCGGGCACAGAGCTGGAGTTTCTGAATCGGGGTGATACTCCCACATTCCAGACTAAAAACAGGAGTGAGGTTCTCGATTTGACTCTATGTGCATGTGCACTGAGGAGCAGGGTAGTGGATTGGAGAGTCTCCGATGAGGAGTCTCTTTCGGACCACAAACACATTGTGTTTCGATTAACCCTAGGTAAACCAGTGGTTTCTAATATCAGAAACCCCAGAAATACACTTTGGGACTCATATAAAGAGGAACTCAAAGGGAGGCTTGCGGAATTTCCCACAAGCTATGGTACCATTGATGAGTTGGAGCACGCCGCAGATTTTCTGCGAAGGGCTCTGACAACATCATATGAGAACAATTGCCCTACAAGCACAATTAAGTCTAGGAAGGGAGCAGAATGGTGGAACACCCACCTGGAGAAACTCCGTAAAAAGACAAGAATGTTGTGCAATAGGGCAAATAGAACTAAATTGCCTTCGGACTGGGACATCTATAAGACGGCCCAGTGTGAATACAATAAAACATAAGGAAGTATAAGCAGGAAGATTGGAGGGGCTTCTGCGAGGAATCGAAAAACATTCCGGAAACAGCGAGGCTCCACAAGATCCTGGCGAAAAATCCGGAAGCTCGCCTCGGGCTCATAAGGCTCGATAATGGTGAGTTTGCCGAAGATGAAGAAGCAACGCTGGATCACCTGATGGAAGTTCACTTCCCGGGTTTTCAGCGAATCCGAACCGACCAAGAGGAGGAAGGCCGGGGCCAAGGTGTGGAAAGGGCCGACTGGAATTTCGCCGCTAAGGTCGTTGATTACAAAAAGGTGGATTGGGCCGTAGGGTCATTCTGTCCCTTTAAATCACCAGGGGCGGATGGCATTTATCCAGTGCTTTTACAAAAAGGCATGAATGTAGTCGTCCCTCCTCTGACAAAATTATTTAGGGCAAGTATAGCCCTTAAACACGTGCCATCGGCATGGAAGGATGGCAGAGTGGCCTTCATACCCAAACCTGGGAGGGAGGGTTACACTCCTGCCAAAGATTTCCGACCGATCAGCCTAACGTCTTTTATCTTGAAGACGCTGGAGAAGCTGGTCGAGAGATACATTAGGGATGAGGTGCTCTTGGCCTCCCCGCTGCATAAAGGGCAGCATGCTTTCCAGGCAGGCTGCTCTGTAGAAACAGCGCTTCATGCTGTTGTGGCAAAATTGGAGCAGCAGTTGGAACAAAAGGGGTACGCTGTGGGCGCTTTCTTGGATATAGAGGGTGCTTTCAGCAATACTCCTCCAGAAGTCATCTGTCGAGAAGCTTTGAGATGTGGCGTGCCGGACCAGCTAGTTTGCTGGATAGGAAGCATGCTGCATCGAAGAAGACTCGAAACCAGATGGGGTGAAGGCCTAGTAAGGGGGATAGCTCCGCGGGGTTGCCCACAGGGGGGTGTCCTGTCGCCCCTCCTGTGGTGCATTGTAGTGGACGGCCTTCTTCGAAGGCTAAATAAAGAGGGGTACTATACTCAGGGATACGCGGATGACTTTGTAATCCTAGTCAGGGGGGCTCATCTGGATGCGCTGATGGGTCTTATAAGGTCGGCGCTGCGCATCGTAGAGCTCTGGTGCGATAGCTCAGGGCTCTCGGTAAATCCGGAAAAGACCAATCTGGTCATTTTCACGAGAAATTATAAAGTTCCGAAAGTTGACGCTCCTGTATTCTGTGGTGGGAAGCTGACTTGTTCAGACTCGGTTAAATATCTGGGAGTAATCCTAGATGGCAAGCTGAGCTGGGCAAAGCACCTGGAGACCCAATGCAGGAAATTTGTCATGACTTTTTGGATGTGCAGGAGAGCATTTGGGTTGACGTGGGGGCTAGGGCCTAAAATGCTTGCATGGCTCTACTCTGCTGTCTTAAAACCCAGGCTCCTACATGCGGCCGTGATCTGGTGGCCACGGCTGGAACTTAAAACAATGCAGGACAGGCTGCGAAGATTACAAACGCTAGCATTTAGGGGCTTGACTGGAGCAATGAGGACTGCGCCCACAGCGGCGATAGGATTCATGCTCTGTGAGGAACCCCTACATGTGGCGATAACCGCTAGAGCGGCACACGCGATGGGCCATCTGACAAGAGCAAATAGATGGACTCCGGGGACTAGACACACTAGACTCCCGAGTGATATCAGTGCACTGCCGATTCTACAGATGTGGCAAGATAAAATAGCAAAACGCTTCAACTTCGCCAAAGCTTTCCGGGTCTGCATCCAGGGGGAAATTTGGTATACAGATGGCTCCAGGGGAGAGGGAGGGTCAGGAGCAGGAAGATATGACAGGAAGAGAGGGAAAGGTATAGGGATCACACTTGGGCGACACGCTACTGTCTTCCAGGCGGAGGTCCTGGCCGTCCTTCGCTGTGCTGAAATACTAATAGAGCAAAACGCTGCTGGCAAACAGATTACGATCTGTTCGGATAGCCAAGCGACACTAACTGCAATAGGAAAACCAGACATAACATCAGAACTGGTTTGGGAATGCAAAAAGGCATTAAACCAACTTGCAGAAAAAAACAAAGTGGCTCTCATATGGGTCCCTGGTCACACAGGGATCAAGGGCAACGAAAAGGCGGACCAGTTGGCGAAACGCGGTGCAGCGAGCGAATTCATAGGACCGGAACCGGTACTGGGAATAGCGTCTTGCTGTGTCGGGATGGCCATTAAAAGCTGGATCCGAACAAGACACCGGAAATGCTGGGAACAAACCCAGGGTTGCCGTCAGGCGAAATCCATCCTGGGGTATACCTATAGGATGGGCAGAGCTAGGGAAATCCTGGATTTACCCAAGAAAGATATAAGGACAGTGGTACGGACCCTAACAGGGCACATCCACTTGAACTATCATATGCACAAAATGGGGTATAACCCCACGACAGAGTGCAGGAAATGTGGCAGGGATGACGAAACATCCCTGCATGTATTATGCTAGTGCCCGGCATTAGCTAGGCTCAGGCAACAGACCCTCGGGGCCCATTTTATGGACACAGAGGAAATTGCAACACGATCAGTGGTCGACATATTGGGCTTCGTCAAGAGGTCTGGATTCGACTGCTGAGAGTGAATAAGTAAGGGTGTGGCACAATAGGCTTTATAGCTTGAGCGCCAGGGGAGCTCTCCATGGGCTTCCCACCCGCATTAAAACTAACTAACTAACTAACTACGCCTCTACTTAGGGGTTATTCCTTCGGGACCATCCCTGAACAATTGTCCGCGACTGCTTATTAATTATGGTAACCATATTCAGCAGAAACCCTTGGTACATGGACCCTCTATTCACAACCCGAGGACGCGTTCGGTGGCTTTTTCATATGAACGTGCCGGTACTAGGTGATAGAGGGCAAAAAAAGAAACAGAAATGTGCTCTGGTAAAATCTGATCTAGGCCTTAGTTTGGGTACAGTAAAGTTTCAAAATTGGGAATAATTAACCTATCAGAATCGAGCTTTAACAGACACTTGTTTGTCTCATAAGTGTTAAGATAGTGTGCGTGCTGGCAGTTCACTTCAGCTCCCGCAAAAATGTCACATCGTTGATCTTTGATTGTTTCTACAAGACGCAAAATTCAAGCCTTTAAATTTTTTTAAATTCTCAGTTGTTCTTGCAAACGTTTATTACCATCCTTAAAATAACCTAACATTTGCTCAACCTAAAAAAGATGAATTTCAATTTAATACAGAAATTTACTGACATTTCATGTAAGAAAACCAACAAAGATGTTTAAAATTCAGAACACCAAACGAACTTTTGTTCTTCAAAATTAATCTACAAGTCTAAGATGAGAAAAAACATTTCAAACCTCAAAAAGAAATTCTCTGTGATTCGTCGAAGAAATTTTATTAAATTTTTGTTATAAACCCAACAAAGTAACTTGAAACTCGGAGAAACAAAACAAACTTTTGTTATTGAAAATTAATTAACAAGTCTACGATAAGTAATTCTTTGCGATTCACTACACAATTTTTTGTTACATTCATTGTAACAAATTTAAAAAAAATTAAAAATATGAAATCCAAACACACTTTTGATCTTTAAAATTAACCAACAAGTCTAAGATAAGAAAACACATTTTTAAACCCCAAAAGTAATTCTTTGCAATTCGTTGCAAATTTTTGATACATTTATTATTACAGAAACAAAATTGCAAGAAAACCAACAAAAAATTGAATATGAGGCAACCAAACAAACTTTGGTTTTTGAAAATGAATCATCAATTTAATAATAAGAAAACTCGTTTAAAAGCCGCAAAATTACTTCTCTCTACATCATTACACAATTTTTGTTACATTTAGTGTAATAATAACAAAACTAAACAAAATTTAAAGCTCGGGAAACGAAACGAACTTTTGTTCTTTAAACTTAACCAACAACGGTGTAATTAGAAGACACATTTTTTTCCTTCAAAAGTAATTTTTGGGATTCATTGTAAAAATTTTGTAACATTTAATTAAACCAAACTAATAAAAAAATGTTCTTTATTTTCAAAAACGAAAGTTTGTTTGGTTCCCTTAGATTAAATTTTTCGTTGGTTTTCTTACAATTTTGTTTTTGTAATAATAAATGTATTAAAAATTACTTATCGCAGACTTGATAATTAATTTTCAATAACAAAAGTTTGTTTTGTTTCTCCTAGTTTTAAGTTACTTCGTTGGTTTTATAACAAAAATGTAACAAAATTTCTGCAACGAATCACGGAGAATTTCTTTTTGAGGTTTGAAATTTTTTTTCTCATCCTAAACTTGTAGATTAATGTTGAAGAACAAAAGTTCGTTTGGTCTTCTGAATTTTAAACATCTTTGTTGATATTCTTACACGAAATGTCAGGAAAGTTCTGTATTAAATTGAAATTCATCTTTTTTAGGTTGAGCAAATGTTATGTTATTTTAAGGACGGTAATAAACGTTTGCAAGAACAACTAATAATTTAAAAAAATTTAAAGGCTTGAATTTCGCATCTTGTAGAAACAATCAAAGATCAACGATGTGACATTTTTGCGGGAGCTGAAGTGAACCACCAGCACGCACACTATCGAAACACTTATGAGACAAACAAGTGGTTGCTAAAGCTCGATTCTGATTGTTTTATTATGCCCAACTTTGAAGCTTTACTGTGCCCAAACTGAGGCCTAGATCAGATTTTGCGGGTGGCCAACTTATAGAAATTATGTTTTGAAACCCCTGTTTTTTCATAATACATACTAGTACGCACCTATGAATGAAATAAATAGAAAATACGTTATTTGGAGAAGATGGAACTTTTCGAAACTTCACAGAAAAATAGCGGGATCATTTTTGTTGCAGCTTGTTTGTAATGTTCTTGAAATAAAATTTTTTTTTTAAATGAGAATACTTCAAGTGTGAATCTACGAAATCTTAAACAAACTAGAGATCAAATCAATTGAATCTTCACATTTCACTATTTTATGTTATCCCACGTTGACTTATCATAGGCCTGCAGCCATGACGGAGTAGGGGATGATTTACTGGTACTGGTCGTTGATGTTTGAGTGGGGCTTCTGCTGGCTAAGTAGCTTACTGAGTCGATGTGGAATAAGATAAAAGAGACTATTGGAGAAGTTGAAGTTATTTGATCTCTAATCTTCAAACGATATCTGTCTGAAAATTGTAATTTACCGCTCTGCGTGAATGTCAGTGGCCAACTTCGGCAGGTTGGAATGTGTGAAAATCTTGTAAAAAGGTGGCCAAGATACAAGATAGACAGGTGGCCAACTTATCGAAGAAAGATCCTATTAAAGTCAATGCAAATTTTCCGGTTCCGTAAAAACCAGTCCAACTTAGACAGGTAGCCAGGTTACAAAGGTGGCCAACTTCACAGGTTTTACTGTATATATATATTTAGTTTCGATTCCTTTGAAATAGAACCGAAGGGCCTATGAGAAAGCCACCGAACGCGTCCTCGGGTTGCGGATAGAGGGTCCCTGTACCCAGGGTTTCTGCTGAATTTGGTTACAATAATTAATAAGCAGTCGCGTAACAACCGTGCCGAAAGCTGAATGGCACCTGGGTTAGGTGTCTCAAACGGTGACTCTGGGATACCGGGCGACCTCTCAGAGTATCAGCCTTTTCCTTGCCCACGGGGCTCTACAAGGATGGACTAACCCTTTCCCTAGCTGCTCGTGGGAACAGCAATGAAACCACCAAAACACCAAAATGTTGTAGATGCGGTTCAAGACAATCGAACGCGCAGAGCACCCGACATTGGGTGGGCAAGCAATGCCAATCAGCCTAGAGTTCGGGGTGCTGAAAATAATTTAGATGAAAACACGACGACGAACCGGCGAAACGCCCACATTCAGTGGACGGATCAACTCAAGGATGACTTGTTAGACTGCTACGATGCCAACATTATTCCTGTTCACCGAGGCTTTATGGCGCATATGCACACTCTGTGGTGCCAGAAACACCCAGAGCTTCAGCACGTTTCGCATCAGTCTTTGCGAAATCAAACCGTCAACCTCCGGAAAAATGGATATGTACGCGGAGCGCTTCCCCAACCGCTGCTTTATGAAGCTGCAGACGAAGATGAGGAAGTGACATTGAGACCAACCGCAGAAAGCAGGCACCTTCTGAGAGATGATCGCAATTTCATTACAAGAAGGAACATTAACATGCAAGTTCCTCCTAAGCCCCAAGATCTGGCTGAAATGGATGCCATCCTTCGTGGAGATATCTCGCAAGAGTCCGACCTCTGGACCATCAATTGCTCAGTTTATGGTGCTGCGAGAGCTTTGGCTGATTCAAATCGAAGGCTGAAACCGACGATGGATCAAAAGACCAAAAGACGCTTGCATCAACTGAACAAGAAGATTGGATGGGCAAGACAGAATGCGTCCCGTGTTCAATGTGTGATTGACTACATAACATCTGGTAGACCGTCTACGGAAAGGGTTCGAAAGTTCGCCCAAGAACTAAGGATCTTGAATCACACACTAAACAAGTCAAAGCTGCTGACAATCAAGCAGCATATTGTTGACAAAATACGGCTATTATATGACGCAAGGAGGAGAATACAGAAGAGGGAGAGATGGATCAGGGAGAATCAACAGTTTCTCGCTGACCCATCGCGCCTCTTCAGCGATCTACCTGTTTCTGTAAAAAAATCCACCCAAGCCCAAGGTGGTAGAGACTTTTTGGACAGAGGTGTACAAGATTCCGAAAACACTTGAGTTGAAAGAAGATACTGACAATATCATCCGCTTCAAGGAGTTTTGCGACAACCTCATAAAATCTGAGGAGGAATGTCCATCAATCACTGCCGAAGAGGTGAAAAAAGCAGTGGCTGGTGTTAGGAAGCACTATACTCCTGCCAAAAAAAGGCAACTTGCCCAACCCAGAGAATTACAGGCCAATAACTTGTTTGAACACGCTGTATAAGATCTTTACAGCTGTCCTCAACAACAGGATTGTTCGACGAATTGAGCCTGTATGGCGAGAGATGTACGAACAACGTGGCTCGAAAAAAGGTGTAGCAGGCTGTCGAGGGAAACTGCGAATTGACAGGTGTGTTTGTAAAGACGCTGCAGCCCATCAGCGCGTCCTGTCAATGGCCTGGATTGACTTCCGGAAAGCTTTCGATTCAACCTCTGATAGACTTATCATCTGTCTGTTGGAAAGCTTGAAGGTATATCCACACATAGTGAGATGCATAGAGAGATTGATGCCTCTTTGGAAAACTAGATTTACTATCTCATCTAGAAATTATCGTGTGACAACGAACGACGTCACCTTCCAGAGGGGCGTCTTTCAAGGTGATACCATGAGCCCTTTGCTTTTTTGCATCACACTTCTGCCTCTATCTCTCGCACTACGAAATTCTCCTGGATACCTCTGTGGCGAAAAATCAGCGCGAGCATAAGGTCACTCATGTATTTTATATGGATGACCTGAAGATCTATGCCTCTGGTAAAAGCAAACTTCAAACTTCTATAAATATTGTCAAGCACTACACAGGAAAGATTGGGATGGACTTTGGCTTGGACAAGTGTGCCAAAATTCATCTGAAGAAAGGAAAGATTACTGGCGTTCCCAAGGACCCTGAGCTTGTGGATATAAGTATTATCAGACATCTTAATACTGGAGAGACCTATACATACCTGGGCGTGCCTCTAAACCGCATTCAGGACGTAACATCAGTGAAGGAATCTCTCCGAAGCAGATACAAGCATCTTCTTCGACAGATTTGGTCTTCCAATCTGTCGGCGTTGAACAAGGTACCTGGGACTAACATGCTTGCCGTCCCGGTTCTACTCTACTCGTTTGGGGTAGTTCAATGGACGAAGAATGAGCTTAAGGCCCTTGATGTCATTACACGTAAGATCATGCATATGCATAAAAGCTTGCATATCAATTCGTCAGTTCCGCGATTATATATTTCACGCCGTCAAGGCGGACGCGGACTTTTGAATCTCCAGTGTCTTCATAACCGGATTGTTCTAAGTACAGCTTACATCGTTGCGAATGGCAGAGATTATCTCCTAAAGATGGTCAGGAACCACGAGATGATTGGCGAAGGAGCGTTCCTTTATAAAGCCGCGGAGCAAGCGGCCGAGACCCTTGGCCTGAATTTTAACATCAGAAGTCCAAATACAACATCACTGCAAAGGAGAAAGAAAAAGAGGAGAGGTATCAAGACCTTAAAAGAGAGCTACAACGACTGTACCCAAAATATTCGCTACAAGTAATTGTCCTTGTGATAGGTGCTCTCGGAGGTGCGAAACGATCACTGGTTGGTAACCTTAAAGCCATACCCGCGTGCCAGTCAATTATTATGCAAATAGTCAGGCATACTGTAATCGAAAGTGTCTGACTAGAGGTATCGCCTATAGTTAAGTTAACGTTTAAAATCTATAACCCCGACAGGTCAAGAGTGGAAATGCGCAATCACTGACCGCCGCGGCAGACGACAGTTATCAGTCACTCGTATGAGCCAATCGAAATTCTATAACGATAGTCGCGCGTAGCAATTTACATCTCGCTGATTTAGAGAAAAGACAACCGACCACCGGAAGTCGTGGTAGAGGAGACATAAGTATTCTTTGCTCGCGTCACTTGAAACTAACTAGCGTGAATCATTCTAGATTCGATCTTTCAAGATGTACGTGACTTATGCAAATGTAACCGCCCTATCCTTAACATGGAGATCAAGAACTATATAAATCCCAGAGCCACCCTTGTTCATCGTCTTTACGTATTAAGCAGTCATACTGTCAACTCGATCTACGAAGTACAAACCGCTTTGACTAAGTCGCGCCTTTTACATAATTGTGACCAAAGAAACGCTCTGAATAAGTCGCGTACTTTTACATCACCGCAAAATAGTAAACGGCTTGTCGAGCATTGTATTAAAGTTTCTTCGGCTGAGACATTCAGTCGTCGAATGAGTTTATTTCCGGGTAAAGTCCACAATGTTATAATCCCGCGAAAAGAACTCATGAGTGGATTCAGTAGTTGTTTAGGACTGTGTATTGCTGTACTAAGTGAGCAGTCATCGTGCATCATTTTCCCTAGAATAATTGAATTACTTTCAAGTAATTTCAAGCCAACATCCGGTAGAGTACCGTCGCTGCTTTACGACATATCGAAAAGACAACCTCTCTTGCCCTTTCAGGATTAGAAAGGTAACTGTAAGTTCCAATTGATGTAACTGATTATCTTTTCTGTGTCTTTTGATACAATCATCTGTTATCCTGATCACACCTCTTTTATTTTGAACACTTTATTGGATGAAATCCCGAGAGGATTGTTAGTGACTCCGTACCCACAAACAAATAATTAGTCAGGTCTTACCAGCCTGACATAATCAGCAACACTGGCCTCCCTCTTTCTCACTTTTTCCAAACTACCCTCACCTTTTTGCTCAGGACGTGACACCACGCAGATATGACATTTTGAAAATTGTGCAGTTTTAACAGAGTTTTTCGAAGGTTGTATATCAATAGAATCTCTGATTTTCGGGCCCCTCGAAAATGCCAACTCCGATTTTTGGGCTGCAACCCTTAACATTAAAAATCAATCCCTTCATACCACGCAGATATGACTTTATCAGAAAATTATCTTTTTCCGGATCAAAAATCTCAAAGAGATTATTTCTCAGAGGTAAAATGTCAAAAAGGTTATTTCTCGAAACAGTCATATCTGTGTGGTACAGAGGGGTTGATTTTCAACGTTCAGGGTTGGAACCTAAAAATTGGAGTGGGTATCTTCGAGGAACCCAAAAATCAGAGACCCTATTGACACTTCAAAATTCTCATACTGATTTTTTTTACAAAGTCATACCTGCGTGGTTTAAAATGATTGATTTTTAACGTTAATGGTTGGAGTAAAAAATCGGATTTGGTATTTTCGAGGAGCTCAAAATAAGCCCAAAAATACGCTGGAATTGAATTTTTATTATTTTTGTGGTGTTAGAAAGTGGAGGTTCTAGATTAATGTATGTAAGCTAGCACCTCTACAAGAACAATTACTTTATTAAAAATGGTGAAGGAGACCAAAAATTTTAATTGGTGCCCAAAAAAGCCGCAAAAACCCAAAATTTTGGTCTATGAAGAATCCCGGAATTCTATTGTGGAGATGCTAGCTTAATGGACCTCAATTGTTCCATTTTTACTTCAACGTTATTAGGATTTAGGTTAACTATCTTGAATCTATCGTTAAGTGATATTGTTTATATTTCAGTTCTAACATATTATATCCCGTGGCCAGGGGCCACTACAAGCGGAGGCAGAGTAGGCGGCCGCCTCCGGGCGCAAAGGGCGAGGGGCGGCCGCTTAAGGAATAGTTTTCATATACTTAATGACAGGAATAAGAATTTCAAAGTTTTTTTAAATTAGATTCTAGGAGAGTCTAAAATCTGAACGAGATGAGTACA
>CAKNYM010049097.1:152171-199880 GCA_932195095.1 Andricus curvator
CGACAGCTTAACAAGAACGTTTTATATACTTATTGACAAGAATAAGAATTCTAAAGTTTATCAAATTAGATTCTAGGAAAGTCTAAAGTCTAGATTTAATGAGTTAATTATATTGCTCTGACAATAAAACTAATTTAGCAAGTGCAGGCATCGACTGTTGGCAAGCCAAACATAATTGCAGATCCAACAATTAGCTAGACCTCCCGGTGGAAACTTACCATCGAAAAGATCGAGGAAAAGCAATCCCCCCTCCATGGTTCGATAAAACAGACCTACAAGTCTAAGTGCTTATAAGTTGAAGTACTTGTTTATTAAGAAGAAAGTTTTTCTGAAGTTCACATCGTGTGAGAAAAAAGTTTGCATATTTTGAGACGGCTGATGGCAAAGCGAAACGTCTCTCAAGTGCTCAATATCACAAGCGAAAAGCTGAACGCGATGAAGAAAACAAAAAAAATTGTTCATTATTTAAATATTTACAAAAAAGTGATGATACACAAGTGATTGCTCTGGCTGTAAGTGATAAAGTTGCAGAAGCTGTTGAGCAAGTCCATGAACATGAAAATAAGGTATGTTTTCCAGCGAACTATAATGATTTTATCTTTACACTCAGTTACCATTTTCAAAAGTTGAAAATGACTTAGCCAATTTTGTAAGATCTTGCTAAAGTTCCTTTATATTTATACAGCAGTCGCGGACAATTGTCCAGGGATGGTCCCGAAGGAATAACTCCTAAGCGCACGACAAAATTCTCCTGGATACCTCTGTGGCGACACTGATCAGCGCGAGCATAAGGTCACTCATGTATTTTATATGGATGACATGAAGATTTATGCTTGTGGTAAAAGTAAACTTCAAACTGCTATAACTATTGACAAGAACTACACAGGAGAGGTTGGGATGGACTTTAGCTTGGACAAGTGTGCCCAAATTCATCTGAAGAAAGGAAAGATTACTGGCGTTCCCAAGGACCCTGAGCTTGTGGATATAAGTGTTATCAGGCATCTTAATACTGGAGATACCTATACATACCTGGGCGTACCTCAAAATCGCATTCAGAACGTAACATCAGTGAAGGAGTCTCTCCGAAGCAGATACAAGCATCTTCTTCGACAGATTTGGTCTTCCAATCTGTCGGCGTTGAACAAGGTATCTGCGACTAACATGCTTGCCGTCCCGGTTCTACTCTACTCGTTTGGGGTAGTTCAATGGACGAAGAACGAGCTTAAGGCCCTTGATATCATTACACGTAAGATCATGCATATGCATAAAAGCTTGCATATCAATTCGTCAGTTCCGCGATTATATATTTCACGCCGTCAAGGCGGACGCGGACTTCTGAATCTCCAGTGTCTTCATAACCGGATTGTTCCAAGTACAGCTTACATCGTTGCGAATGGCAGAGATCCTCTCCTAAAGATGGTCAGGAACCACGAGATGATTGGCGAAGGAGCATTCCTTTACAAAGCCGCGGAGCAAGCGGTCGAGACCCTTGGCCTGAATTTTAACATCAGAAGTGAGGAAAGTGCATTACTTCATCTAGACACGATTTATTATTCAATTATTATTATAATTTTCAATTAGTATAGTTCTAAATACTTTGATTTTAAAATTCATATTAAAAGGGGCGGCGAATTGAAATTTGCCTCCGGGCGGCCGATAGTCTGAAGCGGCCCCTGCCCGTGGCTTTGAAAATTCAAATCTGAAAAGGTTTTTGTGACTTTGGAGGATCTATTTTACGTATTTCGTGCAGTCCGCGAAAAATTTGAGCCAACGGTCGGAACGGTGTGCAAATGAGCTTCGTTAATTTGCCTAGAAAATTTCCAAAATGCAGCGTGAATTACGGCATGCATATTCATAACTTGAATTTTTGAATACAATTCCCTTGATCCCATTATGAACCTCTGCAAATAAATTGTGGCATGTTCTTGGTATGTACTTTGGAATTAAATTGTCGTTGCATAGTATTCTACACGCCACGTGTAGAATCAAAGAAATTTCATACGGTCTACAGTCAAAATATTTTTAAAAAACTACCGGACCATAATATAAAAGACTAAACCGATATTCTGTCGCTTTTCATTTTCTTAGCGATTCTTAGGATCCTATTTGTTGTTGAAATTCAAACGGAATACTTCTTCTAATCATAAGAAGTCTTCTAGAAACTTTATTTTTCTCACCGCTGGCCAACTTTTGCACGCCCTGCAATTTAAAACCACCAATTTAGAAGTCGTTTCATTACCCCTTTACAAATTAAATTCATGAAGTCCAGTACGAAAATAAAGATCATGTTTAGAAGTGGTCTTATCCTTATTAACGGAGATGCACCTTTATAATGACCTGCTTGTGTTCAATTTCAAAATGATTCATCAGTTCTCTCACGATTTTAATTTATGAGCGAATATTCAGTCACATCATTCGCCTCAACGCCATGTATTTCGCACCTCTCGCAAGCTTAATAACCACCTCGAACTTTTATACGTTTTAAAACTGCTTATTCATTATAAGCACATCAAAGCGTTGATTTGAAATAGTAATAGCAGTATCCTGTAAAACATTTATTTTGTCAATTAACTTTCGTAGGTACTCATCCACGCTTGCAGGTCTCGATTTTTCGCAGTAAATAGAAACAGGAAACGGTTTATAAATATCAGGCTTGTAATGGATCTTCGCTGAAGTTGCCCAAATACCTTTATTCCTCAGTTCGTCAAAGCAATTCCATCTATGCTGAATTCCAAAAAAAATGTAGCATTACAGCACAAGTTGATATCTATGCATTATTCTAGGCCCTTTTTTATGCCATAATAAGTAGACTCTCCAGTAGATCCATAATTTAGGAAGAAGTCTCTTTCGCAATGTTTTCAAACGTTGATTCACATCTGTTTTTTCTATTCCTCTTTTAACAGCCCACACTCGAAGTTCTCTTACTTTGTTTGGTTCATCTTCAACCAATTCTACGATTCCATCTTCAAATCCATCTTCGTAGTTTGTGGATCCGCTCGACTCTTCAGAATCTAAAGAAATATAGATTTATGATAATACAACCCTACTGAAAATCTACGGCCGCATTTGTGGGCGTGTATAAGAAACAGCATTTGCGTCCGCGCCGTATTTGTGACCGCATTTGCGGACATATTTGCGACCGCATTTTTAAATAAACAAAGTTCATTAAAATACGTAATAAACTTGTCTGCAGTAAATTTTCAAAATGAATTTTCAAAGTCAAGGCAAATTTTTTAAGCGTTTTTTAATTTTTCGTAATGTGGCCGAAAATGCTTTTTTTTATACGCTACCGCAAATGCGGCCGCAGATTTTCAGTAGGGAACACCATTAACGCTTTTGTTTCTACAGCCTTAGTTTGTACAACCAAGGGGTTAACCAATCTTGAAATCGAGGTTAAAAATTAGCGGCTGGGTGCATTAACGGTCTTCTTGCCTATTCGGGAATCACTTTCAAAGTAGTCTGCCTTTTCCCTGATATCCAGGTTTCATGACCACCTTAATGGTCACCTTAATGCCTTTGTGAAGTCGTTAAAATATGATATATACTCAAAAGATAAGTGATCAACCTCTTGTTTACAACTTCACATACGAAATCAAAAGTAATAATTAAATTTAAAGGCGTTGGAACCAGGAACCAACCTTAAAATTAAATTTTCTCACTTTACTCCATAAATACTCCAAGTACATATTTTCTAGTTAATTAAGACATATTTCTGTTTTGAATCAAATCTGTATTGCGAGTGACAAATTGGTCAATTTCAATAATTAGTGTGTAATTTTTACATTCTCATCAGAGAAGGTATTAGATTTGTGTAAAATTTTATCCCTTCCGTTTTTGTCAAATTTCCACGTTTTGACACATTATGAACCCAAAAAACAGACTTGCAAGTTTGAGCGCGCTACGCTGTCGGACACATTTGCCTGACATTTTCCTGATGCTTTAAGCTCGGTTCATCTAGGTTTTCGCAGTTCGTGTGCTAGATATTGCGCGCTTCGCGGGCTATACTCTCTGGGTAAGCTTCATCGTTATGACCTCCTTTTGGTTTATTTATGTCCGTTTTACGTAAAAAGAACTAATTTACTTAAGGTTCTATCGACCTTAAGGAACACATTCTCATCAAGACACTCGCGCTTCGCGCTCAATATTTGGTTTAAAAATCACGCAAACCTCGCGCTCCACGCTCGTTTCTGTTCATCGTATAATAGAAACCCAAAAAATTTAGCGCGCTTACGGCGCGCGATTTGCTCGTCGCGCTTCGCAACGACCATATGTTATGTTCAATGTTCTTCAGATAGAAATGACTAAATTTGTATTTGATTTAAAATGAAGAAGGCAATTCCTTTACTTAAGCGTATATTTCCGTATCTTTCTAATAAATCATACATTCAGAAAGATTTTTTCCAACTATCTGCAAAGGGGAGAAAAAAAGTATCTAAGTAGTTTTTGGAACATATATATGATACATTTTTAAATAATTATTGAAATGATTTGTGCTTTTGGGTTCAGGGGGTCTCAAAACGTGGACATTTGACAAAGAACATTTAAAAAAAATTTAATATATTTTAAAGACCGACACACAAGATGAAAAAGAAATTAAATAAGCAAAGTTTTGATGAGAATGAGCTCACTTATCGGGCAGATTTTTTCACTGTTAATGTTTTTTTACGAATAATTCAAAAACCACACATCGTATCAAAAAGTGACGAATAACAAATTTGTATATCTTTTTTGAGTTCACAATTTTTGTTCAATCATCATTTGTCGTATATTGTCTAGTTTGACCGTAAAATTGAATTTTTGATTCTTCATTATTTTTTGTGCAATATAAATTTGAATTTTTCGTTTGGCTGAAAATGTTAATTTTCGTTTCTTCTTTTGGATATTGAAAATGCTGTAACTCTGAAAATTTTCATTTTATCGAAAAGTGTCATTGGAATGTTTTGTTTGCCTTTTTAAGTACTGTTAATATCCGTCCATATAATTTTAAAATAGAAGAAATTCCAAAAGTTGTCATGCCAATATTGTAGGGTGTTCAAAAAGTAACGTTTTTCTCCTCGTGACTTTATTTCATATCGTGCGTTTTTTGACTTAAATTCCAGTAATTTTTGTTCTATCAAAAAGTCATGAAGATAAATTGTTCGCCTTTTCGAGTACTACGAACATCCGTACATAAAATTTCTCAATCATGAAAAAGTGTTCTCGAAAATTTTCAAAATGTGCTCACTTTTTGAATTTTCATCCAAAATAACTGGCTTATGAACTTGACATTCATTTTGGGCAGTTGAAGTATATATTAAAGCCCCACCCCATAGGTTAATTCTTTTGAAAGTGATCGTACTAACAAACTAAAAATCTACAGACAGACAGACATTTTGTAAAAACCTGATTTTTGGGTTCAGGGGGTCTCAAAACGTGGACATTTGACAAAAACCAGGGGAGTCAAATTTTAAACAAATCCACCTTCTCTGGATGAGAATGTAAAAACAGGTTTTCACCAATGTGTCTGTCTGCCTGTATGTATGTATTGTGACGGGGTATTTCGTACCCCGCACAAATACAGTTAAAAATTACAAAATTTAGTTTTAAAATTTGACTAGGGATATGAGTTTAGAATCACGAATCACATTCACGGGCTGTCGTTTAAGAGAATGTTTGAATTGTAAGAATTGTTTATTTGACTTAGAATCAAGTTAATTAAATTTAATGTAAAACTTAAAATACTAAATAAACTAAACAAGAACCTCATTACCTGTAAAAATTAGAAGGTTAGATCACCAGACCGAATTTTACATACTTGCCAAACTACGGGATTCCAATAATTAACTCTTTCATGATTTCTTCTAATTTTTGTTCGTATTATTTTATTTTATTTCATACTTCAACTTGAGTGGCAAGGGTGGATCAACCACCCCACACAACAACAACTGTCACATTATACGACGGTGCCTGCAGTGGAGGTCTGCTGTCGCCAGGGACTAAGAAGAGGAGATTTTCCTGGCGCATGCGTAGTGGGTGGGATTCCCGCACGTACAAGAGCGCTCGGAAAAACCAGGATCAAGCTGGCGCAGAAAAGTTGCGCGGTGAGCCGAGCCAGCCTACCCCTGGACCCCTCGTGAAAAGAAAGACCAACTTAAGATCACTTTTAGACCAGTTTCAAACCACGTTTGGTCTTTTTCTGGTCTTTTCCCTTCAGCTTATACCTGCCTCATTTTGAGGGCATTGAAATAGACACCACTCTCTCTCTCTGAAATAAGGATAGCTGTCTGTATCAACAGATTAGCTATACCTAAAAGTCCTAAAGAACCTGGGCTGATTTATGAGCATTTATGAGATCTAGAGGCTTTAACCAGTTTCCGTTATATTTATGGAACTCTGTCCCTCCCTCCATAGTTATGGTCCTGACTCGTGATGAGCTTAATAATGATGGGATATTGGGGGTTCAAACTGCCGGGGCAGGACTATACCTGCCTATACTGTGATCTAAAGTTGGTCTTTCTTTTCACGAGGGACCATCTGCTAACGGGAGACCACGAGGTTCTGCGTGACACAGAACGCACCCCGACTATGCGCCACCGCGCTGCGGGGTACCGAACCTGGCAGTTGTCCTTTTCCTTCGTTCGTCCTCTCACTCTGTAGTTCTACGCTCGTACTTGAGTGGCACTCCAACTCCTATTGAGAGGGAGAACGGGGACGCCACTCTGAGATTCATTCGTGATTCTAAGCTTGAACGAGATACAGCACTCGTCAAGTGAAAGACAAAATTGGAGGAGTTTTACCGTGGAGACTCGGAATGAATAAAAATTAAGCAAAATGCGAGGACGAACACATGGAGGGTGAATTCTGCCAGGTAGGTTCCCTCTCATTTCCTTGTTGTGAATTTAAATTTGTCGTCGCGTTTCAACGTCGTGTGTCGAGTCAGTAAACACGCGCCGTTGAAATTTGTAAATTGCTGACCTGGGTCAAGGTCACGGGTTTCAATTCGAGTCAGTGGGTATCAATTTGAACAAATCTTTTGTATTTTATGGGTCAGTATGGACCCCACTAGTGTGGTAAGAGAAAAATGATCAGGTTATAAATTATAATAACCTAAACATTGTCTAGTGGTCACTCGGACCACATTATTAAGCAAATGTCGATTCTCTTACTCTCATTTTCACTTTCGTTTCGGAGTGGGGCAAAGGCCCACTCGTTATAAAATTGTGACTTACGTGTAATCATATCAGTAAACTCCTAATTAATTATATCGGTGTTTAATGTTACAATGTTGATTTTCTCTGACTTCACCTTCCCCTGCTTTCCCCCTTACTCCGCCACTGTGCTGGAGCTATCGGGCGAATAACCGTGACTCATTAAATTGAGTACTATGAATTAAAATATCTTTTGTTAGTTTGAGATTAGACAAACTATCTGGCGCCCTTCAGGCAACGATTCGACTCATTCTAAGTCCTATCTTAAATGAAATTTGGAGTTAATTAAATAATCATCGAAAAATCACAGTATGTAGACTTTTAGTCTGTCAGCACGATAACTTTCGAAAGGATAGACATATTAGATTGGGCTTTAGTATACTCTTTAAATGTCCTAAAATGAAGGTCAAGTTCGTTAGCCAGCCATTTTGAATGAAAATTCAAAAAGTGAGCGCATTTTTCAAATTTGTCAGACCACTTTTTCATGATTGAGAAATTTTATGTACGGATGTTCGTAGTACTCGAAAAGGCGAACAATTTATCTTCATGACTTTTTTTGATAGAACAAAAATTACTGGAATTTAAGTCAAAAAACGCACGATATGAAATAAAGTCACGAGGAGAAAAACGTTACTTTTTGAACACCCTACAATATTGTCATGACAACTTTTGGAATTTCTTGAAAAATCCAAAATTCAAATTTTGATCGCACAAAAAAATAATGAGAAATAAAAAATTCCATTTTGCGGTCAAACTATGCAAGATATGAAGAAAGATGCCAAAACAAAAATTGTGCATATAAAAAAAGATCTACAATTTTTTTATCGATCACTTTTTGATAGGATGCGTAGTTTTTGTTTCATTTGCAAAAAATAGCATTTAAAAAAAATTACATCTTTGGAAGAACGACGCAAGGTGCGTAAAAAGATGAATAGAAAAAACTTGTGCATTCAAAAAATATCTACAAATTTCTTAGCAATCATTTTTTGATAGGATGCGAATTTTTTTTAATCTTAGAAAATAAAATTGAAAAAGAAATAATTAAATTTTTGGACAAACGACACAAGCTATGAAAAAAATTAAGACAAAAGTTGCTCACAAAAAAAGCTATACAAATTTGTCATAAATAATTTTTGTAAAGAAGCTTAGTTTTTGTTTCAATCGTAAAAAAATAGCATTAAAATAAAAAAATATTTTTTTTTTTGAAAAACCACGTTCGCATTTCGAAGAAAATCGAGTGCGAAGCACGAAACACGTGATTAGAATGTATTCGGTAAAGCCGAAGGAGCTTTAACAAAAGAGAATTCACAATCAGCAAATTACAGTTGTCGATGCTTTCATCTTTAACTTCGAAAGGTCTGTGTACAAATATGGGAGAAGTACAGAGACCGAGCGCGCAGCGCGAGGTAAATATATTATTGAGCGCGAAGCGCGAGATAAATATATTATCGAGCGCGAAGCGCGAGAACCAACAGTCGCGCGCCCTAGGTGCGAACAAACTTGCGAGTGAAGCGAGCCTCGCGCGTAGCGCGCTATGAGAATGTGCCCGCTCAGCGGGCAGATTTTTTTTTATTTCAACCCGAGCATTTAAACAAAACGTTTTACAAACAAATATTGAAATGACCCAATTTTTTACTACAAATAAGATTTTATTCAAAACAGGAATAGGGCCTGATTATCTAGAAAAGATGTAATTCAAGTATATATGGAGTAAAATGAGGTAATGCAATTTTGAGCCTGGGTCCTATGATTCCAATGCCGTTAAATAAAACACGTGACTGTAAATCATTTTTTTTCTTTTTTTCTTTAAACAAACCCCAACAAAATCAATAGGGTTACCTTCCCTTTCTATGATATTATCATTCAAAATAGGATTTTCTACGATTTGTTCGAAGATTTCAGGTTCCAGATAAACTTCCGCATTTCCTTGAATCGGAACTTCAATCCATTCTTTATTAGGAAATTCCAGTCCCCCTTCATCTTCATCGTCAGCATCTGTAATTACTTATTATTATTATGGGTAAATTAAACAATTTACTACTTCATTATCATTCATAATTATTTATCAAATATAATAAAAAATAAAATCTCTGATGAAATAATGAATATCATTTTTTAAAAGCTGTTGGAATCAAGTTCTAACCTCAAAATGCCATGAGCTCAATTTACTCAATAAATAATAGGATTAAATATTTTTTAAATACCGAGCAGTGCTCCGTTTTTTAATTCAAAAATTTCGTTTTTCGAAAGTTCATAATTTGCAAAAAAATTTAAGTAAAAAGGTTTTTCCCTCTGCATACACACTTCTATTTGAAAAAAGTAGGAGTGCTTAAATATTTAAACGAAATTTTATTCTTGTATTTATTTAGTAAAATCAGGTCATTGATTTTTTAGGTTAGAGCTTGAGTTCAACAGCCTTAAGAAAATAATAAGAAAATTATAAATATAAATTTTGTAACTGTGTGCTGCCTGTTATAATCTGTATTGAAAAAACAAATGAAGATAAATATTCTGTGTCTCCATATGTTCCTGACCGTGAACCTGCACACGAACCTGTAGAGGTAATCTTGACGGTTCCTGTGCAGGAATTTGGCAAAGGAAACTGTACACGATCCTGCAAAGGAACCTGCACCGACAAGGGAATCTTTGAATGATACCGTACAGGTTCCTGTACATGTGCCTTTCCGAAGTAAATTGAGGCGCGGGTTTCTGTACAGAAGCACGTATAGATATGAAAATTTACATGAATTTACATGAAACTATCGCTAAAACTCATATCGCTTACAGCTATAAAGTTGCCTTCCTTTTATTCCCTTGAAGATCCAACTCACTCTCGAGAGAGCCAAGTCACTAGCAAACCCTCGCGGATTAGATCCTATGCAGGTTCATGTATAGGTTCCTTTGCCGAATTCCTGCACAGGAACCGTCAAGATTACCAGTGCAGTAGGGCGGTTCACAAAAAAACTTGTTTTTATTTTTCGGCGGCAGTATCGCGACAGTTTGTTTCTCTGGGTGATATAATACACTCCAAATTTTTTCAGATTTAAAAAAAAATTTTGAGTTTGAGAACATCAAATTCATGTAAAAATTGAAATTTGCGTAGATTTTTTTTTTTAAATATACACATTTATTTTAGAGAAATATCTTATGAATAAAAATTGTAGCTAATACGAAGGACAAAACTTTCACTTCATGTCCGATCTTCCCCACACAATAGAGAAAAAATATATAATAGATAGGAGACGAAAAATTGAAAACCAGGGCACCAGAAAAATGAAAAAAATAATTTAACAAGGCTCTTATTGGGTTCTCCATCAATGAAATTTCATAAAATAGTGAAATACATCAATAGGAGGAAGAGAGAATAACAGATTACTGATTTTATATGAAATCATATTTTTAATATATTCTTATGTTGACAACAAATACACAGTATATCATTTGTCTATATATTTTATATTCGCAACAAACATACAAATAAACTGTGCAGTGTTACTCACTTCTGGTTTAAAAGAAGCATGCACTTGTCAACTGCTTTATTTATGCTGTCAGTGTAACAGTCATTTATTGATGTTACAATTTCCAATATTATATAATACAGTCTACGATAATGAAAGAACTTGGCGTAAAGTGATTTACGCATTTGTGTTGTTACGAAGCACAAATGCATTAGCGACTCTTTTTCATTGTATTAGAAAATAAAACATTTATTCTTACAAAAAATGTTTACATCGTTTGACTGTATATTTGTTGCAAATATAAGAAAAGATAGATAAATGATGAGCTGTATATTTGTTGTGAATATAAGAAAATATTAAAAATATGATTTCATATAAAATGAGTAATCTGTTATTCTCTCTTCCTCCTATTGATATAGGTTACTATTTTATAAAATTTCATTGATGGAAAATCAATTAGAAACCTTGTTAAATAATCTTTTTTTATTTTTCTGGTACCCCGATTTCAAGTTTTTCATCACATTTCTATTATATATTTTTGCCGTTTTGGGTGGAGAACATCTCAAGGTTTCGGTAATCCTTACAAAAAATGTTTAGGGGTACAATTATGTCCTTATATTTATCTCTTTATAGAAATCCTGCTTTTTATGCCTTTTACCGGCGCCAAGTAATTTTTTTCAATGGGACACAAAGTGGAAGTTTTGTTCTTTATATTAGCGACAATTTTTATTCACAAGATATTTCTCTAAAATAAATATGTATATTTTCATAAAATCTAAAACAACGAAAATCGCAATTTTTACGCACATTTGATGCTTGCAACCTCTAAAATTTTTTTTTTAATCTGAAAAAATTAGGAGTGTATTATCTCACCCAGAGAAACAAACTGTCGCGATACGGCCGCCAAAAAATAAAAACAAGTTTTTTGTGAACCACCCTCCTGTACAGGTTCGTATGCAAGTTCGTGTACAGGACCATGTGCTGGATCCTCAAGGTACCTGTACAGGAATTTTGAGCTGAAATTATCTATTATATTTTCAGCAATTCTATCTAATAAACTTAAAACATTTTATTGATCATCGAGAAAAATTATGTGAAACAATAAAGCCAAGTGAAATCACAAACATAACCCGTCAAAATTCCTACGTTCAAAGTAATGTTTTTAAAAGAGCTTTTGTTTTATTATTAATGATGTTTTTTGGTGAATTGACTGAGATAATCATCGGTATTTCGCGATTTTATATAGTTTTCTCAAATTATTATTTTTAACTTATTTTGAGGTTAGGTTTGACCGTGCGATTATAATAAATCTACTTACTTCCTCTTCATCGCGCAAGTAAGGAATGGCAGCAATGGATCTATGCTTTCATACCCGTAAGGTACTTTTTTTCTTGGCATTATGCCGAAATAAATATTTTATTAATTTTTTAATCACATATCACACTCGAAACCGAACCGTATTGCATTGAATATAAAATACAACCTTCGTACATTGGGCAGTCGGCGCAGTAGATGGGGCTGCAATTTGCAAGTGGTATGATCTTGATATGTATTTCCAACCCAAACCACAAGAGTAGCGACGCCACAGCAACAATGTGGCAACCCCCATCAGGGTCACATCGGAAATCGGGACCAAATTGGGCAATTTCTGCACAGGAAACTATTATATAAGTACTAAATATTTGAATGTAGCCCCCGCTAAAAATTTCGGATGAGTTTCGGAGTTTGCAGTTGGTCCGATCTTATCCGAAATCAATCCGATTAACGAATTGTCTCTGTAACATAAGCGGTTTGATCCTAAAATCGTACGAAAATAGTCCGGTCTAAACTGAAATTTGTTCGGACGAGAAATTCCACTCGGGAAAGTGTCCGATTCAAACCGAAATAAATCCGGACAAAAATACGGAATCCGGAATAAGTTCGAATCAATCTGAAAATATTCGGTTAGGAAAATTTATGATCTTCGAAAATTAAAGGGCCACTAGAATCAAAGTACCTTCTTTCGTCTTCTGTCTCGGCTACTCGGCTGCACCTGTCTCCCCACCCTGCTCCTCACATCAAACAAACTAACCTCTCAGTCCACCCAAAACTCTTCACATTATTCCTTTTCAGCATACAAACCCTCACTCACAAAACCCCCTAACACACTCCTCCCACCAAATCAGCTCAAATTTCACTGAAAATTCACTTAAATTAGCACAACTCAATCACCGCTACCAAACATTTTCATGCCGGGAGCGGAAGTCCGAAAAAATTGACTTATGTGCCACTTTGGAGGACTAAAAAAAGGCCTGAATCCAATATAAATTAGGACTTCTACAGGTCCTTTTAAAACCTAAAAAGATCTACATTTAGAGGTCTAAAATAGGACTCAAATTTTGACTCGGGGATACAATCCAGATTGGTCTAATCCGTGAGACCGTATAAAACACGGACATTACCGGATACAATCCAGATTCATCGACTCCGTCAGACATGATAAAAAACGGACATGCCCGGATATAATCCGGATTGATCGAATCCGTCAGACCGTATAACTTTCGGATTCTACTGAACAATATTCAGATTTTTTTGTGCTACTTCATCCGGACAATTTTCAAACACGACTGGATAGAATCTGGATGACAAAAACTGGATAACGTCCCGGACAATACGGGATAAATTTCGGAATCCGAAATTTGTCCGGAATTTTGAGCAGGGACATACACGACTGCAAATTCCTGAATGGGGTAAGGTTTGCCAAGAGTCCCTGTCTAAAATTTTGTTGTCGCTCATCTTATTGAAACTCTGCCAGATTGTAGTGCTAGTGATCTTCTTGAAATTCTGTAAAGGGGGTGCACGTAGTATAACGGGTTGTCAAGATATAGGGGCCTGAATTTTTGACGATACACCCCGACCGCTAACTTTTGATTTTACATAAAACCTGCTACAGTTATTCAATTTGTCTTCTTATGTGGGTTTCAGAAGGGTCTTTCAACGAAGTTTAAAATAAAATTAATGTATAGAATTCCTGAAAATAAAACAAGAATCCAACGATCAAGTTTGGACAACCACCACAAAATGCTCCTATTGCAATTGCTAAAAACAAAAAATTTGTTCCTTTGGACAAAAATAAAAAAGAGGAAAGAAAAATGAGAAGGCAACCAACCAACCAAATTCCCTTCCTTCTCTTCTTTATTTCTTTCACCTTTTTTATTTTTATTATTATCAAATTACAATATGAAAGCATTTATAATATTTACCAACGTTTCGGTGCTCATACAGCACACTTATCAAGGTAGGTAAACAAGGTTTAATGGCGCTCTAATGTCTTTGGTTGTGTTCCACGATCCTTTATCTACAATTCTATGTCCTTCGGAGCAGCGCGGAGTGATTGTTGCGGTCGAAAGGCAGCGCAAAGTGAAGAAGTCGATTTTTGCTATTGCTCAAAATGGTCGTCTCTAGCCGGCATCCCCTGGTCGTGAGTCAGCACATAATTTTCTTCGCTCGAATGTAAGAAAAAGGGCAGGTTATGTAAGTTTTAGGAGGATGGACAAATATAAACCATTTATAATAAACAAAACACGTGGAATATTGTCAAACCTAATTTATAGGATGGACACCTACCAGAGATAAACAACATACAATCAAAACACAACCAAACTAAAAAAAAACATCAAGAGACGAGTGAAGTGGAATTGAAACACAACAAAATAAAATAACACACAAATAACAACAAAAGAAACAAAAAAGGTACCGACTCAGGACCACCTGTTTGGTGCCGACCAACGCAATGAATCGATTGAACTTTTTAAAATATTTACACACCTGTAGCTGCTTCACAAGAATGGAATTCCGTTTGCACGAAAAATGTGTACCCCGCTCACGCTGTGAAGCGAAAACTAAAGTGACAATTGTCAGCGTAATTACGTCCATGTTTAACAGTCTGTCATGCGACAAAATGGTTAAGCCGATACGCACGTCATTTCTGAGAAACGCGAGGGTGCCAGCTTAACCCACAGTGCCGACTTAGGACCACTCTCCCCTGCAATAAAAAAATTATTTTAACTTGAGTAAGTGGTAAGATGGACAAAATTTAATTTTTTCTCTTGAAAACATACCAAAACGAAACTGTGATGGAAAGCATTGGTTGAGTTGTAGAAGATCATAAGAGCGTGGCACAGTGGGAAAAAAATTACTTTTTTGGTTCAAAATAACGTACAGCCCACAAATATTGACCGATTTGGACAAAAAAAATTAAGAAAAAAGCTGAGAAGATTTATAAGAGAGTTGTTGTGTCCGATTTTTGAATTAGGTTTCCAATTTTTTTATAAATAAACAAATATGAGGAAAAAAATGGCCATTTTTTCTATTAGACGTTCCGGGTGCTCGTCAATAGCAGTAAAATTATTGAAATCACCTAAGTTTCATAAAGTAACATTAGTTAAAGATGTTTGAATATTATACAATAAATAAACAAAATTTTTATAAACAAATTATTTGTTGAAAAAATGTTTTCTACGACTTTCCACAATTATACGTTTTTTTTAAGTTATATTGAAAGACATTTGAATGAAAACAATATTATGTTAAAAAATGTTGCTCTTAAGATTATAGTTGTTTATATTATAAACCAATTTAATGAACAAATGCAGTAATCAGGCATTTTTCGACAGAAAAATTCATTTTTTTCGATGTTAATTTTTTTTAATTAAGAACTTCATGATAATTTGAGCAAAATTCATAATTTGTTGATTAATCTTATAATTTTTTTTAACAAACTTCATAAACGAATGCATTATTCGGGCATTTGTCGACAGAAAAATTTGTTTTCTTCTATGTCAACTTTTTTAATTAGGAACTTCATGAGAACTTCAGCAAAATTCATAATTTTTTGATGAATTTTATGATTTTTTATAACAAATTTAATAAACAAATGCATTATTCGGGCATCTATGGACGGAAAAATTTGTTTTTTAGCGTTGTGAGTCTTTTTAATTGGGAACTTCGTGATGATTTCAGCAAAATTCTTAATTGGTTGATGAATGAATTTTAACATCAGAAGTGAGGAGAGTGCATTACTTCATCTAGATGATTCACTGCTAAAAACCAAAGTGAAGAAAGCAGAGGTTGAAAATTTTCACCAAGAGCTACTCGACAAGAAAATGCACGGAAACTTTCACAGAAATGTAGAAAAACAGTCCTTGTCGAAGGAGCAAACTTTTGCTTTCCTCAAATCATCAGGGCCTAATTCAGGTACAGAGGGTTTTATTTTCGCATGCCAGGACGGTGTCATTTCCAACTTAGCATACCGTGAGCGCATTTTAAGTCAAGAAGTTCCCAGTGATAGGTGCAGAGCGTGTCATGCACACGTTGAGTACCTAGAACACATACTATCAGGGTGCCCGACCCACGCGGGAACGACGTATATCTACAGACATAATGCGGCCCTAAGAGTGCTTTATTACCATCTTTGTCGCTCTTACGGTGTTGGCCGCGACCCTGCCCTGCCGAACGCTCCAAGGGAGATAGAGTGGATTGTCCGAAACGAGAAGTGCCAAATTTTCTGGAACTACGATTTTCGGGCAGCAGTCTCCGTTGCGCACTGGAGGCCTGACATTGTTCTCCAAGACTTCGAGAAACGAACTATATTCGTGATCGAATTCTCGGCTCCGTCCGAATACAACATCACTGCAAAGGAGAAAGAAAAAGAGGAGAGGTATCAAGACCTTAAAAGAGAGGTACAGCGACTGTACCCAAAATATTCAGTACAAGTAATTGTCCTTGTCATAGGTGCTCTCGGAGGTGCGAAACTATCACTTGTTCGTAACCTTAAAGCCATACCCGCGTGCCAAAAATATGCCAAGGCACTTGCGAGATGGATGCAGAAAGCTGTCATCCTTGGGTAGCTTCGTGTCCTCAAGACAAAGGAGGGTTTCGCCGGCCTGTCGTTTTGATTTCGTCGTTGCCGATGACCATCCATCTCACGGTTGTGAGACGTGGCCGTGGGTGTGATTTACCGCGGTGCTACTGGGGGCTATTGACATTGTTTGGATGGCAGTTGCTCTTAGTGGGAATCCGGCGGTGGTTGTTTAACTTTTTTTTGAATTATATATAAATATATATATATATATATATATATAATTCGGTATTCGGTTTTGATTCCTTGGGAATCGAACCGGAAGGCCTATGACAAAGCCACCGAACGCGTTCTCGGGTTGCGGATAGAGGGTCCCTGTACCAAGGCTTTCTGCTGAATATGGTTACAATAATTAATAAGCAGTCGCGGACAATTGTCCAGGGCACCTGGGTGAGGTGTCTCAAACGGTGATCCTGGGATACCGGGCGACCTCTCAGAGTATAAGCCTTATCCTTGCACGCGGGGCTCTACAAGAATGGACTAACCCTTTTCCCTACCTGCTCGTGGGAACAGCAATGACAACACCAAACATAGTTGTAGGAAGTGCGGTTCAAAACAATCGAACGCGCAGGGCTCCCGACAATGGGTCGGACAACAATGCCGACTACCCTAGAGTTGGGGGAGCCAATCAAGACGGAGTCAATGCGATTGACCGGAAGAATCTCATTACTTTTGAGTGGACGGATCGAATCAGAGACGACCTGCTGGAGTGCTATGATACCAGTATGACCCCTGAACGAAAAGGTTAAATGGCGCGACTGCATGCTCTGTGGTGCGAGAAACACACAGAGTTCTCGGATTTTTCGCAAAAACGTTTGCGAAACCGTGCCGAGGACCTCCGGAAAAGGGGTTATATAAGCGGAGCGCCTACACAACCGCAGCCAGAACAAGCCGGCAACAGAGAATGAGAGGCGAAACTGAGACCAACCTAGAACAGGCATCCAATAGAGGAAGAACGATGCTTCAAGACCCGGAGAAACATCAACATTCAGGTTTCTCCCAAGCCCAAAGATCTGACTGAACTGGATGATGAGCTTCGTGGAGATTTTTCCAAAGAATCCGACCTCTGGACTGTCAATTGTAGTTTGTACAATGCAGCGAGAACTTTGGCAGATGCAAACCGTAAAAAAAAAACCAACGGTTGATCATAAGACCAAAAGACGAATGCATCAACTTAGCACAAAGATAGGCTGGGCAAGACAGTACATGTCCCGCATTCAGTGTGTAATTGACTACATAACATCTGGCAGGACTTTCACTGCCAAAGTTCGACAGTTCGCGCGCGAACTGCGGATCCGTTATCACACAATCAACAAGTCAAAGCTACTGACCATCAGGCAGCATATTGTTGACAGAATACGAGTACTATCTAACGCTTGGAGAAGTCTAGAGCGGAGAGAGAGGTGGGTCAGAGAAAATCAACAGTTTTTGTCTGACCCATCTCGACTCTTCCAAGACCCTCCAGTTACTGTCGACCATCCGCCCAAACCAGAGGAGGTCGAAGCATTTTGGAGAGAAGTCTACGAGGTCCAACATCCACTTGAAGAAGGCTCAAAGAACATAAATAGCTTCAAGGAGCTGTGCAATGCCCTCATGGCAGCTAAGGAGGAATGCCCACCTATCACTACCGAGGAGGTGAAAAACGTATTAAGAGGCATGAAGAACTATTCCGCTCCGGGACCAGATGGTATCAAGACCTTCTGGTGGAAGAAGTTTCCTTCAACCCACCAGCATCTGGCCCGAATTTTCACCCCATATCTAATATCGGAAGAGCCTATTCCGGGGTGGTTGGTGGAAGGGCGCACAGTGCTCCTGCCGAAGACGGGCAACTTAGCTGACCCTAAGAATTATAGGCCAATAACTTGTCTGAATACACTGTATAAGATCTTCACAGCTATCCTAAATGATAGGATTCTTCTTAACAATTGGACCTATGTGGCGAGAGATGGCTCAAAGATGGCTCAACGTGGCTCAAAGAAAGCTGTAGCAGGATGTCGGGAGAATTTGCTCATCGATAGATGTGTCTGTAACGACGCAGCATCCTATCAGCGATTTCTATCGATGGCCTGGATTCATTACCGGAAAGCTTTCGATTCAACCTCCCATAGACTTATCACCTGTCTGTTAGAGAGCCTAAAGGTTCATCCACACATCGTGAGGTGCATAGAGACGTTAATGCCGCTTTGGAAAACCAGATTTACTATCTCATTTGGAAAACATCGTGTGATCACTAACAGTATCACCTTTCAGAGAGGTGTGTTTCAGGGCGAAACCATGAGCCCTCTCCTCTTTTGCCTACCATTATTGCCACTATCTCTCGCACTTCGCCATTCCGAAGGGTATCTCTGCGGCAAACCTGGAAACCGAAAGCATAAGGTCACTCATGTATTTTACATGGATGATCTTAAGATCTATGCTAGGAATCAAGAGAAACTACATCTAGCTCTGAAAATTGTCAAAGAGTACACTCATATTGGAGACCTATACATACCTGGGCGTGCCACAAAGCCACATTCAGGAGGTGACGGTAGTACGCTATTCATTTAGAGTGGTTCCATGGACGAAGGACGAGCTCAGATCCCTTGATATCAGGACGCGAAAGGTTTTGCACATGAACAAGAGCATGCACCTTAAGTCTTCTGTTCCGCGATTTTACATCTCACGCCGCCTAGGTGGTCGCGGAATAGTGAATCTTGAATGTCTTCACAACAGAATTATTCTGGGTACAGCACATATAGTTGAAAATGGACAAGACCCTCTTCTTAAAATGGTCAGGAAACACGAAGAAGTGGGAAAAGGGGCGTTTCTGTACAAAGCAGCGGAGGAGGCTGGTGAAACACTCGGCCTTGACTTCAATATTAGGGGTGAGCAAAATGCATCAAATCTTATCCATCTTGAATACTCACTCCTGAAGGCCCGGATTAAGAAAGCACAGGAGAAAAACTTCCATGAACAGCTTCTCGACAAGAGGATGCACGGCATCTTCCACAGAAATGTGGAAGATCAGTCGATGTCGCATGAGCTAACATTTGCTTTCCTTAGATCACCCGGATTGAAGTCGGGCACGGAGGGCTTCATTTTGTCATGTCAAGACGGTGTCATTTCCACTCTAGCATACCGTCGCCACATTTTGAGCCAATACATTCCCGATGATAGCTGCAGAGCGTGTCATGCACACGCCGAGCATCTAGGACACATACTATCTAGTTTTCCAACTCATGCGGGAACGACCTACATCCAAAGGAACAATGCGGCACTAAGAGTGCTTTATTACCATCTCTATCACTCTTATGGCATTAGGCCAAATACCTCTTCGCTAAACGCTCCTAGAGAAATAGAGTCAATTGTCGAAAATGAGAAGTGCCGCATATACTGGAACTTCATATTGTCGACAATTGTTCATGTTGCGCACTCGAGGCCTGACATAGTTCTCCTTGACTTCGAGGAACGAACCATGTTCGTTATCGAATTTTCGGCACCAGCTGACAAAAACGTCACATCCAAGGAGAAAGAAAAGAAAGAGAGGTAAAAAGACCTTATAAGGGAGTTGCGACGGATATACCCGGAATATTCTGTTAAGCTAATCGTCTTAATCATCGGCGCTCTTGGAGGTGCCAAGGTTTCACTGGTGCCTGAAATGTCTGAAGAGCATCCCTGCGTGTCAACAAAATGCTGAGACACTTGTGGGGAAAATGGAGAAGGCGTTCGTCCTTGGATCACTCCGTGTCCTCAGGGTGCACGAGACTTTTGCCGGATCATCGTATTGAGTTCGTCGCAGAATGTAACCACCTATCTCACGGTCGTGAGACGTGGTTACAGCTGAAATTTCACCGTGATTTCGCTGGGAGCGGGTGCAATTTTTCAGATTAGCACCCGCTCTCGGCGAAATCCTGCGGTTGTCCTTATGACAAACTTTATATATACTTCAATATGATGATATATCACATTTAAATTTACGGTATATGCAAATGAGTTTATTCGCATGTATATTAAATGTGTTCGTATCGTAGAATGAAAAAGATAATGTGTCTAGAAGGGATATTGTAACACTACTTAATGGTGTTCCTCGTTTTTTTCTGTTTTTCATTATTTTAAGGTCTAATTTGTATTGATATTTTAGTTTTCTATTACTTTTTTGAATTTTTGATAGTATTATTGCTACTAGCAGTCAAGACCATGGTTAGAGTAAAAAGTACTTTTTGAGTAAATTCTTGTTGGTGCAATATTTCGTAATTTGCGTTTTCTATTATGAATATCTGGTTTTTGAGCAAAGATAAGGGTATGTCTTCTTTATTTTGAATTTGAGTCAAGAATTTTTCAAACATTTTGGGTGATTGCGTAGAGCAATTATTTAAGGAGGGTGTGACATAAGTGAAGGCGAGAGATGATTGGGTCAGGGGAATATAGTGAACTAGTTCTTTTAGATTATATCGTGAATAATAGAATGGGCTAGAAGGCTTTAATTTACAGTTTGATTGTATTTATAATATCCCCTGGTGTTGAATTTCAAATGAGTGTTTTTAGTTATCAGGACAAAGTAATTGAATTTGTTTAATAGAGGGGGTTGAATAAATCCAACCATAATGAACTTGTAATGGAGTCTAAATGGCGTAAATATCGAAATTGACATAAAATTGGAATTTATAGAAATTATATTCAGTGAACATTTTTATTTCGCAAATAGGGTTCGTTGAAATATTACAAATTCGAACTTGTGAGTCACAGAATGTTCCGAGTGTCGTTTGGTAACATGATTTAAGAAATGTATTTCCTATTGAAAAATAGTTTTGATTGATATTGGATACTGCTAGTTAAGTAACTTGGGGGTTTATGTAGATTGAAATTTTTGTTTTATTTATATTGAAGTCCAAAATTATAGGTAAAGGGTGAGGTTTAAATAGACGAAATTCATCTCAAGAGGGAATGGGTACTATAATTAAAAAAATTAATTGATTTTCGTGAACAAGGTGTAAGATTTTAGAAAATGAGTGTATTTCTAAAATATGAGAAAAGAAACGAACGGAAAAGTGTAAAGTTTGAGGGTCAAATAGTGGGTCTGGGAAGAGAAGGGGATCGCACTGGCCATTAAATAAGCGCGTAAGAGCGTTGGTTAGACTCTAAAGTAGATAGAGGTAGGTACTCGCAGCTTCGTCTAATTTGAATAACCAATCTGTTGCAGTTTTTTGGTACTTGGTAGTATTTTTACCTTCAATAAATATTGTTTCTAAAAGGATTTCTGAAGGGTTTGATATTTGTTGCATGAATGCATTTCGAAAGAGATAGATATTTCCTTCTTGCCAGGGCATTGAAGATTCTTGTATTTTATTGCTATTTCGAATTTTTCGAGATATTGGGTTTTTATTTGTTCTAAGTGTTATGTGAGAAATACAACCCAGACTCTATAAGCTCTATATTATTTTCAGCTAGAAGATATTTAGTGTCGTATATTTCTGCAATTTAGACATATTGCAAAAAATGAAGTTTTTTAGAAAAAACTCGAACTTCAAAAATTGGCTCAAAGAAAATTCCTGGCGAATGAGTAATTGGGGTATTTATATAGGGGGTTTGGGCTAACCCTGTTCGGAAAATGAGGAATGTTTTTAGAGAAATTCCAATTAGAAGTGGGTGAATCATTTTGCTTCTCGAACGGCTGAAAAAGAGGAAAATAAAATATTAGCGTCTTTTACATGAAATTTGAAATTATTATTATTATCCTTGTTGTTCTTGTGAAGAAATTTTTAAACATGCGGTCGAAGGTGTCTGGGAGTGCTAATGTACGGGTTAATGGGATTTGCGTGGTTTTATCTTTTCGCGTTTTTGAAGTTATTCGAGGGCATTTGTTTTGTGTGTTTGTGTATTACAGTATTTATAAGAATTTTCCCAAGCGACTAACTTTGGGCGAGTATCAGTTTCTACTTCCTGATCTACCATTTTGTTTTTTCCCGTGTAAGTTCCTGAATTAACATTCTTGCAGAGGTCATATTTCAGTATTCTTCAGTATCATAACGTGATTCAACATTCCCAAGGAAGTATGCTCTCGTTTTGTATATCTTGTGGAACGTGGGCGTAGTTCAACAGGGGTTTTCATCATTAAAGTGGTTTCCTAAGATATACAGAATTTTGTTAGAATTTATTATATTGATTTGGTGCCCGGTATCCACATTTGATGCACTTTTTGTAACTTTTCACTTTACTGTTTGATGTGCTAGGAGAAGGGTCCAATTGAGGATTTTGTGAGCGTCAAAAATAGTGTTTTCTACAATGGGTTGGGATTTTATTATTAGGGAAGTAACTTTTGATTTGAAGACTTTCATTTTTTTGTTTATTATTTATACCAAAATTGTTGATTTTTAGTAGAGAGTTTGTAACAGTAGCGCTGTTGGGTGAGATATGGAAGTTTTTTTACGGAATTTCAGATTTTTTCTTCATTAACTCCGTTAAAAAGATCTCTTCGGGTTATTCAATTAATAATTTTTATTACCGCAATGTTTTTCGCTTCTTTACCAGTATTTGCTATTCCCGTTTGTTTGATGTTTTGGACTGTGTAGATTGCAATCCATGTTGTATTTTCTGGTGATGTTTTTAATTTTATTGTCACGTATTGTGGGTTTGGAAGATTATTGAGAGTACAATATGGTTGAAGTTTTTCGCAATTCGTATTACTGAATGTTAGTTGGAAGGGTTCATATCTACTTCCATTACCGTGTGTAATAAGGAAATATAAACTTTTTGCTGCATTTTGTTTAATTAATTCTTCAACTTTGCCACTACTGGCATTAAAAAAATTCTGGTATTTTAACTTTATTACAAAATTGTACGGGTAATTGCGTCATGAGTCATTTAGACATTACAATCCAGTGTTGATTCTCCCCTTCGTCCCATGATCCTTCATGTGACA
Organism: Andricus curvator; assembly: GCA_932195095.1. Lineage (NCBI taxonomy): Eukaryota > Metazoa > Arthropoda > Insecta > Hymenoptera > Cynipidae > Andricus > Andricus curvator. The sequence goes on from CAKNYM010049097.1 coordinate 175,614, forward strand.
TGTTTGTTAGATTTTTATAGAGTAATGTTCATTGTTAATTTCTTCAGTAAGTTCTGATTGCGGATAGAGGATGACTTCCGCAGTAGTGTGATCCTTACCTGTATTACTGTAGTGTATTTTGTCGTACTGAATTTTTGTTTCTGGTCCTATTGGTTGGGCTTCTAATTGTGAAACAGACATTTTTGTCCTTCTGTTGGTTTTTGGTTACCTAAATGTAAAAGTAAATTAGTAACTGAATCCCACAGTGTTCCGAATAGATGAAATGACCAGCCGAATAATTTATGTAAGGCGTATCCATGTATAAGGGTGTCTGCAATTAATTTTATTCCTCTAATTATGATTATAATTCCAATTAGACCTGCACTAGTAGTGCCAATGTTTGTAAAAACTGTCCAAAAACCTTCCCCAAGCTGATTCTGCTATTTTGTCTAATGTTTCTTCGTCTGAAAGGTTAAATAACTGAGAATCCTTGTTTACTTGTTGGTTCTCGGATTGCCCCTCTAACTATATTATTCAGGACCATGAGTTTTTCAGCTTGAAACATAATATGTTTGCGCAATTTTTCTAGATCATTTTGTTAGTAGATACCGCTTGTAGCTATTGATGATGGATTCGTGTATTTTTACGTAGGTTTCGTTTTGGGCTTCATTATATCTGCTATTGGACCTTCAATAGGAGCGGGTAACATTTTAAACCACGTTTCGCCAAAAAAATACATTGGAGGTATGAATGTGTTTCAATTTATTTCTGTGCCTGCTTTTGAAATTATACAGGGTGTTTTTTTTAACTTGAGACAACGAAATATCTGAAAAAATACGCATCCTACGGAAAAAATGTCTGGAATAAAAACTTTTTATTTTAGAGGGGGAAAAAAGATTTGCAGGTAGGCAGGGGTGGGGGTAAATTTGTAATTTCAAATGGCAACCCCAATTTTTTATCACAGATTCAGATTCTCCTTTACGAAATACGTAAGTTTTATTCGGAAAATTTGTTTCGATTCGCGATAGATGGCGCTGCAATTGCGAAAAATGAAATTGTTGACAATACTTTTAGCTCTCCCCAGGAATAACGACGCGGACGTAGTAGTTGTCTATTCCCTTCGGGGTGCTTAATTTCGGTGAGTCCCCTTGCCTCTCACCACAGGGATGCTTGATTTCTATTAATTATTTTACAATAAGTGCGCAAAATGGTGTCCTCGCACTTCGATGCACTTGTTAATCCGAGCTTTGAAAGATTCCACACAACTGCGAATTGTGTCTGGTGATATTTGTGCACAAGCAGACCTGATTCGCTCGATCATGTTATCACGAGTTGTGGGCACTTCTTGATACACGTGATTCTTTAGATAACCCCACAAATAGAAATCCGGCGCCGTAAGATCTAGCGATCTGGCAGGCCAATTTACTGGACCTCCTCTACCGATCCATCGTCCATTGAATTCGCGATTGAGTACTTCCCTCGCGATTGCCGCATAATGTGCTGGACAACCGTCATGTTGAAACCACATGTTGTGTCGCACTTCCAAGCTTAGGTCTTTCAGCAATATTGGAAGTTGATTTTCTAAAAAGTTACGATATTTTTCACCGTTCAAATTTCCATCAATAAAATACGGACCGATAAGTTGATCTCCAATTACGCTGATGCTCAACTTCACGCAACCAATGTGGATTTTCTACACTCCAATAATGCATGTTGTGCCGATTAACGTTACCATGGTTTATGAAAGACGACTCGTCTGTGAAGAGTACTAGAAAAAAGATTCCGTCTGCTGGGCCACTAGTCGTCTCATTGGTCCCCAAACGTTGTCTCCAACATGGCTATTTACTGGGCCTTAGCAGTGCAGGGTCGCCCAGCCACGTCATGATACAGAGCTTGTCGATTCTGTAACGTACTGTCTTCGACGCTGCTAGTGGAGCTTAACGATGTGGTGTAGCAGGGTTGGTTCGGTCTGACACGACGTTCGACTTGGTACTGATACTCGCCGCTGGTATCGGCGCTGCTGCCTTACGTCGACAGTGGAACATGGCCGCTGACTTCGGTCTCCCCACTTAGTTGGTAAAGCGTGGCCGCTGGATGCGGTGGTGGCCGGACGGTGCTGCCCTCTTGGTACCTGCGTGTGACTGCTGGGCCGTTTTGGTTGTGTTCGATCCTCTTGTCCTGGTTCTTTGGTGGCTGTCGACTGTCTGCGTCGTCTGCTCTATGTTTTCGGGCTGTCAGTTCGTTGTTCAGCTTCGACACCGACCCCATGTATTCGAATTATAAAAATCTTAATGCTAGCCTAATCGTGGGTCCTCTGTCGTGTCGTGAGTCGATAATGTAACGTAGTTACAGAACAAATATTCCGTTTTACCCTCTTAACCTAGGCTTGTCTCCTGGCTGGACGGTGAGTCTGCTCTTAGTCCATTTGTGCAAGCGGTCCTTTTCTCACGTTCGAAGGTTAGATATGACTTCGGCGAAACCCCGGAAAGCTGCTTTACATCTTTCCAAGTTTTCAAAAACTTCATTACAATATATATATATATATATATATATATATATATATATATATATATATATGGTATATATACATATAAAATGCTGAGACGAATTTGTTGCGCAACTGAAAACGAGGAGTTGAAAACTATCTGGCAAGCCGCAAGGATCTAGAAGAGAGTACCCACTGACGAGTAGAGCAAGGACTGATTGTACCCTAGTTCAAGAAGTGGCGTGCAATAAAAATAATTTCTACAAATTTATCTTATGGTCTTATGAAGACGAAGTTACTACTATCAGCAGGAAAAAGAAAAATGCACGAAGGGGAGATAATTAACCGCACAGACTATCTCGCTTTCGCATTCTCATAAACGTGTAAATTTGTAAATGCACGTCTCACACGCTGGATTCTCGCGATACAAGACAATAATATAAAAGTCGAACATCTTCCCGGAAAGGACAACGTGATAGCGGATATATTGAGTCGACTACAGGATGAAGAAAGTTATAAAAAAAAATCGAGGAGAAACCAGAATCATAATAAACGCATTAAATTATGAATGGACAAGAGAGATTGAGCAAGAAATTTGCGATATCTCACAACAACATGCGGATAAAAAGATTAAACATTTAATTAAGAACGTACAACGAAATACGGATGAAAAAATGCGTTTTAAAATCATTAATGACGCCCTATATCAATCGGATGGTGCATTTCATCGCATTTATGTGCCTAAAGAACCTATGAAAATGCTCATATGGGAATGCCATGCCTCTTATGGACACCCAGGAGCAGAGAACACCGATAGGACCCTCAGGGAGTCATTTTACTCTCCACGCATGGCGAAAATGACACTACAAACTATTGCAACCTCTGACTCTTGTCAGCGTAAGAAAATCTCCACACAAGCGTCGCAGGCATTACAAGAACCAGTGTTATCGCAAAAGCCGCTCGAGCTCATATCCATTGATTTTTTTGGAGCCTTAACTGAAACAAAATTTTGTATATGAGTACCTCCTCGTAATGATAGACCCTTTTACAAAATTTACAAAATTGTATCCCCAACGCAAAGCAACAAGCGAGATAGCTATTAAAAAACTCGATGAAATCTCGGACCTGATTGGCAAATTGCAAAAGGTCCTCTCGGATAGGGGGATACAATTTACATGTCACAAGTGGAGGCAAGAACTTAGTGACCGAGAGATTCAGAGGATCTTAACATCGATACGCCACCTACAGGTAACATGGTGGAAATAGTCATCATGGATCTTGGTTCGCCGAACTCGATAATGTGGAAACAATCTTAAACGAATCATATCACGAGACTACAGATATCACACCCTATGAGGCCCTGTGGGGGAGAAAACCAAAAAGATGGTGGACAGATCTACTACCTCCAACGCCGCCACACCCTATAGCGGATCGACACGAGCAAGTCATCGTATTACGAGAAAGAATCAAGAAGATGCGTGAAAAGAAATGAGCAAGATTAAACAAACACAAAAAGGGCGTAACCTGCTCAGTGGGGGAGTGGGTACTCGCAAAGGTCTGCTGTGTGTCGCACACGGCGACACAAACGTCTACATCTTACAAGGAGTCGAAAATGAAAAAGAGAGAAAATGGGTAGAGGGGAAGAAGAAAATGCAGAGGCCATAGGATCTGGAGGGCTCGAGGACAGACCCAAGCTTGAGGAAGGTCAGTTTTGAAGAAATCACCCAAGATGCCAAACGTAACGACTCAATGGGAAGTTTTGGAAACCCACTTCAATGTGGCGATCCAATGCAATTTCGAAGATGAGAAGGACAATTCTTGGAAAAGAGAGGCGCACGATCACCCTACCATCAACGCACGGCTACGTTTTATCTCCACGATAAACAGAAGGGCAATTAGGCCAGAAAATATTACCGTATCGGAGGTAAATGTGCCTAAACTTACTATACATAAAAAAGGAAGGTGTGTGGGAACAGTATACAGCAAAACACAGGTCGAGAGTTCACCACAACTCTCTACAAGCACAACTCAATCCAATGAAGAGAAGCAACCCATCTCAGCGGAAGAAGTGAGAAAGGACCACGACATAGCAGCAGAAATCCTCCCTGAATTAAGAATTAATGCGCTAAGAATTGTAGATATCAACGTCGACAATCCGCCGAGGACCGAAGAGTCTGTGCAAAACCTGAAATCAGAAAGCGAAGCGGAGAGGGAACAGAAGCTCATAACAGAAGAGAAAGCTGCCGCTAAGCCGCGCAAGGGTATGTACAGCGTGAGGAGAAGTGAAATCCTAGTGGAACAAGTCTTCAAGGATAGAAACTTACGGCCACTAAGTGGTGGCCGTAATAAATGGCGTCCATAAGTGGCGTCCATAAATCAAATGACAAGGAGAATGAAGAAGGAGCTGCCATAAGAGTAAGAGTTTTAGAAAGCTGGGAGCGGTTCCAACCTGAGAGAAGAGCGAAATATCTTCAGGCTTTAAAAGTAAAAGCTCAACTTACCAGGAGGGATGCGCCAACCAGTAATAAGGCGCCAGTGACAGGTGTCACAACATCAACAGCGGGAGAGAAAATTAACCATTCATGGGGACCAATGTCCAATGAATCAGAGGAGCTCTGGCAGAATTACAAGCTACGGACTCCGGCCCAGGTATGGCCGATAACAGTAAGCTGGAAATTCAATAAAACCAAAACCCTACGCAACCCATACCTCAACAACCATGAGGAATATAAAACAGCTATCATGAAAATTCCAGGAGAAAAGGAAATTGAAATCATCACGCTGGATTGAGCAAAAATCACCACACTAGATCATATTTTTCTGGTTCCTCATTTGGTAAATATTATTTCTATACGCCGTTTTTTCTACGTAATTTTTGTACCCCGTGCTGACTTTAATGCGGGGCAGTTCTATCCTGTGAGTGACAAAGGGTTAGCCTGCAAATGGGCAAAACAACATTCTTCTGAGTGAGCTTCACGACATGCTGCATCACTCAAGATGATTTCTAGAGCGCAAACTCCACAGCCTGCCACTAAGATCTCCAACGCGAATAGTGGGAGGAAGAAACGCAAGGCGTTCTATAAAACTCGTTGTGCAACCGAAAACGAGGAGTTAAAGACTTTCGGGCGAATTGGGGGTGGTTGGAGATGTCTTTTTCTCTTGTCCTGTCCCATACTTCTCTCTGGAAAACGAATTGTAAAAGTTTTAGAATATTTTCTTGCTCTTTTAACTTTCCCCCTTTTCAATAGATCTTCGTGGTGCTACTCAAGTATTTAACAATTTTTAGAGTCTAGAAAAAATCTCTAAGATCACTTTTACACGTAAATTATATTTTGTATGCACTTTAATTTTGATCCTTTTTTATGGATAACCACTGACAAGTAGAGCAAGGACTGCTTGTACCCTAGTCGAAGAAGTAGCGTGCAATAAAAATAATTCCTACAAATTTATCTTAGGGTCTTATGAGCAGACTGAATGATTTTCTTCCTAACCTGGTCAAAAAAGGCTGTAATTTGAATTTGCCTCTCTCTTGCCTTAGGCAACTTTCCTTTACCTTGTGCTCCCCTCCAAAGCGAGGATCGTCAGCGTTGTCGCACAGAGCCTTGACTCAAGGGAAGCGTCCCTCGTACTGTGCCGTTTTGCATCTGAACTTTAATTTCGATATTTGCGACTTAGAGTCAGAAGCCGAGGCTTCCTATAGAATAGAGGATTAGTCCTAATTGCCAAATTACAAGATTTTGAGTAGTGTTATGAAAGATAGTTAGACTACTTGTTAAAAGTACATAGTTAATAAATCTCTGTTTTCCATTGATTGAAATCAAGAATTCAGATTCTATTTCTTTTACTAGAGAATCGCTGAAGAAAACACTCGTGGTTTTATTTCGTCATCTAGTCGACGAAGCGATCGGTCTATCCTAAATTATATCGACTCTAGTCGACGAATGGAAAGCAAAGATTGCTAATACTGGGTAAATCTCAGATCGCAGAATTGTTGGATTGATCACCGAATGAAAATAACTAGAGGATTAGATTGATTTTCAGTGTTTGCTTTATGAATAAATTTATGTTTTAAAAAGAAAATCAATTGAGGAAATAAACAAAAATATAAGTGAGAAAATTAATTATATATGATTAGATTCTAAGAAACCGAATACAATCAGTACTAAAGGTTAGAAAATAGGGTCTTAGCCTGAATTTTACGATTAGAAGTGAGAAAAGTGCATTACTCCATCCACATGCTTCACTTCTAAAAGCAGAAGTGAAGAAAGCAGAGGTCAACCATTTTCACCAACAGCTACTCGACAAGTAAATGCGATCCTTGTCGAAGGAGAAAACTTTTGCTTTCCTCAGGTCATCAGGGCTTAATTCAGGCATAGAGAATTTTATTTTCGCATGCCAGGACGGTGTCATTTCCACCTTAGCATACCTTGACCGCATTTTATGTCAAGAAGTGCCCAGAGATAGGTGCAGAGCGTGTCATGCACACGCTGAGTACCTAGAACATATACTATCGGAGTGTCCGACCCACACAGGAACCACATATATCTATAGACATAATTCAGCCCTAAGAGAGCTTTATTACCATCTTTGTCACTCTTACGGTGTTGGTCGCGACCCTGCCCTGCCGAACGCTCCAAGGGAGATAGAGTCAATTGTCCAAAATGAGAAATGCCAAATTTTCTGGAACTACGATTTTCGGACTGCAGTCTCCGTTGCATACTCGAGGCCTGACATCGTTCTCCAAGACTTCGAGAAATGAACTATATTCGTGATGGAATTCTCGGCTCCGTCCGAATACAACTTCACTGCCAAGGAGAAAGAAAAAAAAAAAAAAAAAAAAAACCTTAAAAAACAGCTGCAACGACTATACCCAAAATATTCGGTGCAAGTAATTGTCCTTGTGGTAGGTGCTCTCGGAGGTGCGAAACTATCACTGGTTCGTAACCTTAAAGCCATACCCGCGTGCCAAAAATATGCCAAAGCACTTGCGAGATGGATGCAGAAAGCTGTCATCCTTGGGTCCACTGGGAGCCGGTGTCATTTTTTAGATGGCAGTGGCTTTCAGTGGAACCCTGCGGTGGTTGTTTAACCCTTTTTTTAATTATATATATATATGAGTATCAATCAGTAAAAAGTTCTTACATACTATACATTCAACTTACTGACCCCGTGCGTCATATTTCTTCAAAAATTTAAATTGTCTTTTTTCAAAAAGATGAACTTGATTTTTTAAATTTTAATTGAAATACAACTGAATTATTTTGGTTTCCCGGCCGATGCACGAGAAAGGAGGTTATGTTACGTCCAACGTACCATGTATGTATGTATGTATACCATTAAGCCATTTCCGGTGATGATTTCTGAGCACAGACGATCACGAGATTACTCAACTGGGAGGGGTCCGAACCAAAGAATTATAGCGTGGTACTGAACTGAGGCGAACTGAATTAAGAAAATTATTTTTTTGTATGCAATCGGAGCATACACTTCGACTCGACACTGACAATTCTGTCTCAGGCGGTATACACAGTCTTGGATAATTTAGGAGCGTACATATTAGAATTCGAGTAGGTATTCAGTGAAAATAAATTGATATAATATTGTTTAAAAAACATGATATTCAAAAATATTTGTATGAGGGAAAAACAATTGTAAACATTTTTTGAAGATAATTAAAAACAATTCATCATTAAAGAAAAATCTAGCATAAATGGTCGATTATCATCATATAAGATTTGTTGTAAGAAGAAGAAGAATTGGACATTGTTCCTAAAAGTGGGATAGATATGATTTCTTTTTTTACATTGATTACCTCAACATTATTTTCTGTTTCAACATGAACTCTACTTCTAGCTTTCAATTATCTTAACCTCCTATTAATATGTTTATCAACAAAAGCGTTAGGATAGTTATTATAAAGTAAAGACTTTCTGACTATATTCAAGTTATAATAATGAAAAATAGAATTAAATAAGAGACTAACCATATCAACTTAATTTTTAACAACACCAATTTTGTGTTGGACTGGGTGCTCTGATAAAAAATTTAGAAATCTACCTGAATATGTTTTGTTGCGAAAGCAATTTGTAATAATACTTTTGTTAGAATCTCTTATTATTTCAAGATTTAAAAAGCTCATGGAATTATTATTTTCCGTTTCAAAAGTGAATTTTAATCTCGGATTGTATGAATTGAAAACAGAAAGTATAAATTCTAGTTTATCACATGGAATAATTAAGAATAAATCATCAACGTAATGTTTATAAGCTATAATTTCAAAGTCAATTTTTGAGAAGGCATAAGATTCTAAACCTTGCATTGCTATGTCACATCATGTGGCCGATATGGAAGATCCCATAGGGGTTCCAACAGCTTGTTTATAAAGAACATCATCAAATTTGAGAATGGTAGAATCTAATAGATGTCTAATGCCTTTTTTGAATTCATTTGAGTGTATCTCGGTATAACGACTAATAAAGCACAATCTCTTTTCTATACTCTTCAAAAACAATTCAACAGGAATGTTAGTGAATAATGATGTGACATCAGGAGAAGCCATGATGTAATTATCTGGAATATTAATATTACAAATGCGGTCTTCGAAAGCTAAGTAATTTTGTATGGCATATCTAAATGTAGGTATAATATTAGGATTGAGAAATTTCTTAATCCTCGAACCATTAATCAGATTGAACGTTTTGTTCTGTAGTTTCTTTGAAGTTCTTATCGAATCAGAATCTAATTTGGTATATGTTTTGGATTCGTTAAGTAACATGGTCATTTTATTCTCATAATTGTTATTATCCATAAAAACTGTGACATTCCCTTGATCAGCCCTAGTTACCATGATATCTTTATTATTTTTTATAAAGCAGTTATTAAGTTTAATGTTCTTAGCTATAATCCTCTCAAGTTCCGACATTTTGTTTAGGCCAGAGACCAAATCTTGTGTCGAAATTTGTCATGTGCCTCTTCCTCAAACCCTTTATTCTCCTCCTCTTTCTTTTGATCACACAACTCAGTGTGTTCCTTCTTTTTCTCTATATTCTTCTCTACTACTTTTTTCTTTCCTCCATTTTCTTAATTCCTTTCTGACCTCCTTCTTTTTCTCTTTACATTCCTCAACCCATCCATTTCTATTCCCTTCTTCACTAACTCCTATTTGGCTTGTGCTTTCTAATCCTCGTTTTATTTCTCCTATAACTATTACCATCTCCTTGTCCAAATTTCTATAACCATAGTTATTGTCAAATTATAACCTGTGCTTTTTTGAAATAATATGGTTATCATTGTGTTCGATTAAATTGAGAAGTTTATCATTAAGTTTGTTACTGTGATGGTTATTTTTACAATTATAGTTTAAATCTACTTAAGATTCTACAATGCTTTTTAGAAGAAAGGCTGGAATAAAAAGTGTCAATCCAGTTCTAATTTTTTGTAAAGTGAAGTTATAAATTTAACATGGTTATGAATGTCTTTAATCTCTAATTGTCTCAATTTTATTTAATTCAATTCCATTTGGACATTAGTAATTTTTTTTGAAATTGCATAATTAAAATAATGAGACGCTTTAATAATAGATTTAATGTTTTCACGACGATTCATTATGATACATTTGAAATTCAAAGCTTTTTTTAAAGCTACGAATCTTGCCGACGTTTCGTGAACATTGCAGTTCACTTCTTCAGGGCTGACCTGAAACTAAAGTTTCAGGTTATGTTATTCTTATATGTATTCTTTACGACGCAAAACAAATTTTGGAATAAACTAAATTAATCTCTGCACTGGTCAGAAGAGAAGCAACGGAAAAAAAACTAGAGCCAAATAAACTGCAAACTAAGAATTGCAGCCCACAAACACACAGTGACAAACAACCATGCCCAAATGAGGATGATGCTTTCTAGTGGGTCCTCAGTAGACTCATCATAGTGACAAATTTAGATCATTATGTATATTATTACAATACATATCAGAATCATTGTAGTTATGCTATCAAGATCCCCACACTACCGACAAGTGCGGACCCTTCTCGGTGTGTTTTCAGAACATTTTTCACCAAATCTTGAAAAAGAACTCATCATTCCGTGTGTTGTTGCTAGTCCCCCATCGGGCGCCTTTCTAGGTTGCGGATAGGGCAACACTTCCCAGATATGAGAGGTACAGCGGAAATCAATTACCCGGGGCGGAAAAAGACTAGCTAGGGGAAGGAACCCCGAAATCAAAACGATCTTGTATGAGTCTATTAAAAAAAATATACCCCAAAGCAAAATACACGTAGCGAAAAACAACATCAACGCCTTATAGAAAAACAAAGAGGGATAGGATGTCACAACCACAGCAATAGGTCAGATAAACGTCCTACTGACAAAGGTCGTAGAGTCAGAGACCTCTATATAGAGGGTAATCCTCGGGATAGAAAGAGTCACGAACAAAATGCAGATCGGAGGAGATGGATAAGAAAACGTGAAGAAAACAATCGAAGATGGACTCGGCGAAGTTTCGCGGGCCCTATTGAAGCGTAACCAAAAGCAGAAAAAAGGTGACAACGCAAGCTGAGGAAGAGGCAGCGCTTTGAAGCACTGCTAATAAAACTTACAAGGGCAAGTCTTATTCGGACGTCCCTAAAGTCTTCAGGTCAAAGGTGAAGCCCGAATAAACTGTCATGGAAATTCAATATATTCGCCAGACAAGAGGAGACGAATTACTGGAGTTATTACACTGAAGTTGTGAGGAGTATGGTTCCCAGGATATATATTCTGTATTCTCTATCTCCAAGGAGAAGGTCAACGTGGCTCGCTGCTACAATTGTCTCGGCTATGGACATCAGTCCAGACAATGCAAGGGATCGAATTGTAGGGTCCTCTGTTACAAATGTGGCAAAGAACGACACAAAGCGGCCTCTTGCACAGAGAACTTCCAGTGCATTCTCTGCAAAGAGCTGCAAGAAAGGCCAAACTCTCTCAGCCACATAACAGAGTCGGGGGCATGCAACTCCTTTTTGCAGGCACTTTACAAGCTGAGAAGTAACCGAGGATGATAAGAGTCTTACAAGGGAACCTTCATCGAAACAAGACAGCAGACGACCTGCTGACACATACAGTGCTCGACAGGAAGGTCGAATTGCTCATAATTAGCGGGCAATATCAGGACCGAGACAGCCCCACATGGTTCTCGGACCACCTGCGAACGGCAGACATTTGGATACGAAAAACAAAAAATGTCCCAGTAGGCGAGCATAGATTAGGAGACATTTTTGTGTGGACGAGAAGCACGAGCATCATATATGTCAGTTGCTACCTCAGCTCCAATGAGAGCATCTCGGACCTCTAAGAACAGCTTGATCGCCTTGAGGACATCGTTGGCGAGGAGTAAGGCAAAGTACTGGTGGCCAACGATCTGAACACAAGTGCAATCAAATGGGGGATGCCCACGTTGGATTCGAGAGGGAAACGTATATGGGAAATTACTGCCAGAACAGGACTATTGATTATACAGGATTTGCAGTAAAATTCAACAAAATACCAATTGAGAAATTGGTATTGTAGGCTGTGAGGTTTTTGGGTTTGTGGGTTTGGGGTTTGTGGGTTAGTTGTTTCTTCAACGTGTGTCTCCTTTTCTCTCACGATGAGGTGCTTGTTTAGCGTATAGTATCACGTTGTAGGCTCCAGCAGTAATCGGCCATTATATTTTCATTCGAAACACCTTGGTATCTTTGTTCCATTATTTTGATATCCTGATGGAACCTTTCACCGTGCTCCTCACTGAATTTTAGAGATCACTAAACATCTCAAATTTTTGTATGCGGTCAGCATTTCCTCAACATATTTTTTATAATTTGGATCCTTATTGTTGCCCAAAAGTTTTGAGACAACATTTTTAAAACCTGTCCAAGCAGCAAGTTTAAGTGTTGTCATTTTATGGAGGAACTCTTCCTCATTTAGAAGAGCCCTTATTTGAGGCCCATCCAAAACTCCCTCATCAAGTTTTGCTTGAGATATGTTTGGGAACTTGATGAAGAGATAGGTTAAAGGATCACTGTCACTTGAACTCATAGCTTTAATAAATTGCCTAATGAGCCCGAGTTTAATGTGCAAAGGTGGTAAAAGTATCTTTGTAGTGTTTACTAATGGATCATGTAATATATTCTTTGAACCTGGAATCAAAGTTTGACGAACTGTCCATACTTTTTTTATGTGATGGTTAGCACGAGCACGGCTATCCCATTCGCACAAAAAAAAGGAAATTTAACAAATCCATTCTGTTGACCAAAGAGAATTGTTATGATCTTTAAGTCACCGCATATTTGCTAGTTGTGTTCATCATATTTTAATTTAGTAAGAAACAGTTTAAGATCATTGTGGCTCTCTCCTAAACTTCTAGAATATGCTACCGAAAGAGACGCATACACATACCCATTGTGCAATAATACTGCTTTGAAACTTTGTGTGGATGAATCAAGAAACAGCCGCCAATCATCAGGATTGTAATTGATGCAATTAAACTCAGAAATTAAACCTTTAATATCATTACAAAAAACTAATGAGCCTTCGTGGGAGAAATAATGCCTAAAAGGTTCATCTCTTTTTCTATAAAAAGATACCTTAGTATTTTTTTAAGAACTCCTTTTTCTTTTAGCCTAGATGCGAGAAGCTCAGCGTTTTCTTCTGAGAGTCCTCAATCTCTTACGAGATTATTTAGTTGACTCAAAGTTCAAAGAATGTATTACATTATCCATTAGTAAACACTACAAAGATACTTTTTCCACCTTTGCACATTAAACTCGGGCTCATTAAGCAATTTATTAAAGCTATGAGATCAAGTGACAGTGATGCTTTTAGCTATCTCTTCATCAAGTTCCCATACCTAACTCAAGCAAAAACTGATGAGGGCGTTTTGGATGGGCCTCAAATAAGGGCTCTTATGAATGACGAAGAGGTTCTACATGAAATGACAACACTTGAACTAGCTGCTTGGACAAGTTTTAAAAATGTTGTCTCAAAATTTTTGGGAACAATGAGGATCCAAATTATAAGAAATATGTTGAGGAAATGCTGACCGCATACAAAAATGTGGAATGTTTAGTGAACTCAAAAATTCATTACCTTCATTCACATCTTGCATTTTTCCCGGAAAATCTTGGGGCTTTCAGTGAGGAGAACGGTGAAAGGTTCCATCAGGATATCAAAATAATGGAACAAATATACCAAGGTGTTTGGAATGAAAATATTATGGCCGATTACTGCTGGAGCCTACAACGTGATAATAAAATACCACATAAACGAAGACCCATTCGCAGATCATTTGAAACGAAAAAAACACGTTATTCCGAAAAGAAAGGATGAGCATTGAGCGAGTTATAAAGAACGAATGTCGTGAGAGGCACCCCATCGTAATGGGCAAGGGGACTCACGCTAAACAATCGAAACCTACAATTTTTACATGATGTCAAAACAAAAATATTTTCTGTACAATAATTGGTGAAGAGTTTATTTTTTTGTTATAACAAATATTGCAGTCGTAATTTTCAAGATACACAGCTGAAATTGAATTCGCGCGTTCAAAATGTCACAATTGAACGAATCTTATGAAAGAATGGAATTGAAAGCTCAGAAAAAGCACGTCAAATGCTTGAAAGGTAAGTGTACTAAAGTTTATCCATTTATGTTACAAAAATGTGTACTGGATGCAGACTTTATTTTTCATTAAACTCGGGTCATAATATTACATATTTTGATTACATGTACTTACCAAACTGTTGGGTACGATTTTACACACTACACTTATTACAAGAAATCGCACATTTAGTGCATAATTCTATCACAAACTGGATGTATTGCAACAATTCACCTCCTCCAACGTTTTGTTTAAAAAACTACACGATACTCGTAGTGTTGCTCCTCAGCCGAAACTGACAAACTGACCTACGTGAATCATCCAGCACCTGTTAAGTGCTATGTGCACCTTCCAAGAAAAAATACGTAGATATCGTAAATAAAAAAGAAGTACATACCTATGACCATTTGACATTCCATCTGTGCTACTATACATTTTCTTTCAATAAAAATCTTCAACTTAAAGTCTACTCAACCTGGGAATACGGAAAAAATTGAAAATAAAAAATTTACTTTAGTGCATTTAAGGAAAACCACTTGATATGAGCTTAATGACAAATAATTTTCCTTCGGTACACATTTTTTGTGACATTAATTAATGACTTTCAAAATAACAAAATACTGCTTACATTACTTTAAAGAATTATTAAAGTAATTGTAAACTTAGTGAAAAAAGTACAATTACCCTTCAAGCATATGACGTCCTTTTTCTGAGCTTCTAATGCAAAATTTGTAATGAGCGCAAAAAGTGAGCTGAAACTGAAAAAAAATCTTGATATGTCCATTCTTCCATGAGATTTTTCAAATTGTCACATTTTGATTGCGCGAATTCAATTTAAGCGCCAGCGTCTACCAGGCGTAAGCAGCTTCTCCCACTCCGCCATCATACACTGCGACAGATCTTGGTCGTAAATAAACCGCTATTCAGAACAGTATTTTAGAGTATAAATTTATTAAAATTTTACTACAATTAGTATCAGCTTGAGAATTTTTAATTAGATTAAAATTAAATTAAAAATCCTATTTAACGTCCAATACGCAAGTTAATGTATAGAATTCCTGAGAATAAAAACAGGAATCCAACGACTAGATTTGGACAACCATCATAAAATGCTCCTATTGTAATTTAAAAAAAAAATTCCTACAAAAAAAATTTCCTTTTTCCTTGGACCAAAAATAAAAAAGAGGAAAGAAAAATGAGAAGGCAACCAACCAATTACCCTTCCTTCTCTTTATTTATTTCTTTCGTATTTTATATTTTTATTATTATCAAATCACAACACGAAAACATTCATAATATTTACCAACGTTTCGGCGCTCATACAGCACCCTTATCAAGGTAAGAAAAACTTATTTCTCAAAAATCAGTTAGCGGCTAAGCGTTCATGTCACTATAACTATTTGGGATTAAGATTTGTCCATCTGTGTGGCTTTGCGACCACCTCAAAAAAAGTTAGCCCCATCGAAACAACTGTACCTTTTTTAATAATGAATAGATTTTCTCCAAAACGATTTATTATTTCAAGCTCAAATTTTGCATGTGTATCCAGCTCAAGAAAACACACATTTTGAGAGACTTTCATGAATGTGCATACATGTTTTGCCAAAATAAATTGATATTACAAAACGGCCATTTTTGCTGGTTTTCATTACTTTGTGAGGGAAAAAATTGAACAATCTCAAAGTTCGACCTACCAAATCATAGATCTTGTTAACACCTTCAATTTATAATTTAACTTTTTCTCGCAAAATTATACCTTGGTGGCAATCTTCAAAAAACCTGATTTCACTAAACTTGAACGATGCGCAATTCGCGCAGTGTACATATTTTTGCCTGCAAGCATACAAGCCTTCATCCCAGGCATCAACACTACATTATGGCATACCTCGTTTTCATTCTAAAAGTTTGTGGTGAAAAGGCACGTTTTTGGTCTTCGTTCTCTCGACTAATCCATACTCCTGTATGGGAGTGACGTACGGGCAGACTTATTGAAGCAGGAAAAGTGCAGGAGAAGAATAGCAGCAGTGCAGTGGAACACAGGGTAACGCTGAGAATCGTGTGCTCCTTTCGCACCGTTTCTGAGTCTACGGCTCTTGTGATTGCAGGGGTGATTCCTGTACACCTGTTAGCCCTAGAAAGAAAAAACATCTTCAAAAAAATTCCTGGAGTAGGAAAGGAGACTGCGAAATAGGAGGCCAGGATAACAACACAGGAATGCTGGTAACAACGGTTGAACAACGACCAGTGGGGGAGATGGAACGCAAGACTGATCCCTGACCTCAGCGTGTGGGTCAAGCGTAATCATGGAGAGGTAAATTACTACCTAACACAATTTCTCTCGGGGCACGGTTATTTTCAAGCCTACCTCCACAAGATTAAAAAGGTACAGAGTCCGAAGTGTATATAAAGCGAAGCCGATCGAGACAACGCAGAGCACACTTTCCTTGACTGTGAACGCTGGTCGGAGCACAGAGATAGGCTCGAAATAGAAGCAAGACCCCTTACAACAGGGAGTGTGATAGCAGAGGTGCTGCGCAGCGAGGAGAACTGGGATGCAATAGCCACCTTCGTTGAAACAAATCTGCGGCAGAAGAAGACCAAAATGACAAATTAAGGTCATTATGTTTATTATTACAATATATATCAGGATCATTGTAGCGATGCTATTAAGATCCCCACACTACCGAGAAGTGCGCACCCTTTTCGATGTATTTTTTAAACATTTTTTACCAACTCTCGTAAACAAAAATCATCATCATCAGCATCATCAGTATCACCTTCATCTTCAGAAGCTTTCTTAAATGACACTTCGTTCTCATCATCTTGTTTCCCAAATATCACACTGTCTTTGACATTTTCAAAACGTTTTATTCTTTTGTAAAATTTGGTTCTGCTTCCTTTCTTACTTCAATTTTAATATAATTGTAATGTTGCAGTTTTAACACTGCAAATTCCATGTTTGTTTGATATCTTCTTTTAATGTAAGCAGCTCCTCTCCTTTTTGGCGAGGGCTTGTCGCAGAGCACGGACTCTGACCAGAGCGTTTTATAGGGTTACGGCATTATTTATGTTATCGTTCTTTTCTTTTATTATCAGTTTTCTGGTTTATTTCTTATTTTCTTTTAACTAAAGCTCTGTTTTATTTGAAGCGGAAAGGTCAAACTCTTTTGGGGCGATAACGGGATTCCTTTCATTTATTTATGTATTTTTGGGTTTTCTTTTGTTATATGACAAATCGACGAGTGACATGGATGGAGGCTATGTGAAGTGTAGATTCGGAAGCACACTTGCAAATGTAGATTCAACCTTCAAAAGTACGATGGTGATTGTACGGGCTGTATCGTCCTGCTGATGGTTGGTCAAGGGCACAATCTTAATTGTACAATGTGGGTGAAGTGCGGATGTGAGTCCCGCCTTCAAAACTCCCGCGACTATTGCCATTCAGCATTGCGTCAGCAGCGCAGTTCATTGGTTAGCGTAGTCGACATCTGCTAGCAGCCAACGGACGCGAAGGAGAGCGGTCAGAAGTTCCTATACCATGAACGTTTGCGCGCTAATTCTGAGGGATAAACTCCCTAAAGGCGCGAAACGGTGCAGATTGCGTTGCGCAGTAACGCTAAGTAGGTCTGCGACGACATCCTTCCTGTGCGTCGTTCGAGCTTGGCGGCAGAGAGGATCTCGGTAAACTGACACTCTTGGTCAGACTTTGCTCGTGTGAGTTTGTTTGTTTTGGTTTCCTCAACAATAACCACTATTAATTGTACGGTATTAGTCCACTAAAATTATCAGTTTTGAAGGTAGTTTCCTCGAATTCGTCAAGGTAAGACGGCCAGAACAAAAATTACTTATGTGAAAAGTATGTGAAAAGTGCGATTTTCCTCTGTCGTTCCTATCATTAATCTACTCCATGGCGGACTCGCGCGTGTCTTTCTTTTGGGGGAGGTTATGTTCGGTTGGCACATTCCGGTCAAGATTTTGTTAATTATCGTAATTGGTAATTTAACTTATTTGAATTTTTGCATATATTGAAAATGGCTGCTTTGTGTTGGCTCATGCGTTGCGGTATTGATAAATGCAGTTAGGATCCTTATTTATCTTTAAATGTTTGCTTTCCGCTTATACGCTTCTCGTTAATTTTGTTGCATGTGGGAAGTTAATGATTACCATTTTGTATATGATTTTGGTAGCACTGCCTATCTTTGTCGCGTCACTACGTGCGGTCTAATTTTTTGCTTAATAGTTCTGTTCTAATAACTCTCATTTCTAAAATATATGCTTTTTACCATTTATTACTAAAAATGCTTCTTTTATTTCGTTAGCGAAACTCCCTCTGTTCGTCCTTTGCATGTTTAGACTTTCAGGATACCCACGCCGCTCTCCCACATGATGAGCAGGAACCGGAAATATAGGGTTAATTTTCTCTTCTGTTCAATATTTTGTTATTATCTCGTGAACAATTTTTTCTTTCGTATAAAACGGTATATTTGTTCCGTCCGCTCGAATATGATATTGATTTGATTGATCCAATTGGAATTAAAATATGTACAATTAATCAGTTTCCCAATCGATCCTGGAAGGAGCTAGGAAACGCCGTTTAGCTTAGCAGTTTCAAATCCATCAACTAATTTTTGAATTGGAGTCACTATAGGTTGAAATGTATCACTTAAAGTTTGTTCAATTGTATCACCTAGATGTATAACACCATCAAATCCTTTTCTATATCTACCATTATTTATTTCACTGTCCTTATGTATAACCATAAATCCATATTTATCATTGCAACAGGCTGCACATAATTCCTTAAATTTTACAAAAATCATATCTGTTTTAACATGATCAGTGTATACATGTTTTGAATTCATTTTATCCTGCTTGAATAGATCCAAAAATTAACATTATCAAGTATAAGATGCTTAGGTATACGCGGATACTTTTGGGATAAGTAGAAGCAACACTGTAATTTCATAGGTAGTTTTATTTTATTGATGTATATATATATTTAAAAGTTTGTCGTAATGGCAACCGCAGGATTTCGCCGGGAGCGGGTGCTAATCTGAATAATTGCACTCGCTCTCAGCGAAATCGCGGTAAAATTTCAGCTGTAACCACGTCTCACGACCGTGAGATAGGTGGTTACAGTTTTTGTGAGCTGGTGCCGAAAATTTCATAACGAACATGGTTCGTTTCTCGAATTCAAGGAGAACTATGTCAGGCCTCGAGTGTGCAACAGAAATAATTGTCGAGAATATGAAGTTCCAGTATATACGGCACTTCTCATTTTCGACAATTGACTCTCTTTCTCTAGGAGCGTTTAGTGGAGAGGTATTTGGGCTAATGCCATAAGAGTGACAGAGATGGTAATAAAGCACTCTTAGTGCCGCATTGTGCCTTTGGATGTAGGTCGTTCCCGCATGAGTTGGGCAACTAGATAGTATGTGTCCTAAATGATCGGAGTGTGCATGACACGCTCTGCAGCTATCATCGGGAATGTCTTGGCTCAAAATGTGGCGACGGTATGCTAGAGTGGAAATGACACCGTCTTGACATGCCAAAATGAAGCCCTCCGTGCCCGACTTCAATCCGCGTGATCTAAGGAAAGCAAACATTAGCTCATGCGACATCGACTGATCTTCCACATTTCTGTGGAAGATGCCGTGCATCCTCTTGTCGAGGAGCTGTTCGTGGAAGCTTTTCTCCTGTGCTTTCTTGATCCGGGACTTCAGGAGTGAGTATTCAAGATGGATAAGATTCGATGCATTTTGCTCACCTCTAATATTGAAGTCAAGGCCGAGTGTTTCAGCAGCCTACTCCGCTGCTTTGTACATAAACGCCCCTTTGCCCACTTCTTCGTGTTTCCTGACCATTTTAATAAGAGGGTCTTGTCCATTTGCGACCAAATGTGCTGTACTCAGAATAATCCTCTTGTGAAGACATTCAAGATTCAGTATTCCGCGACCACCTTGACGGCGTGTGATGTAAAGTCGTGGAACAGAAGACTTAAGGTGCATGCTTTTGTTCATCTGCATAACCTTTCGGGACCCGATATCGAGGGATCTGAGCTCGTCCTTCGTCCATGGAACTACTCCAAATGAATAGAGTACTACGGGGATGGCAAGCATGTTCGTTGTAGATACTTTGTTCCTCGCAGACAGTTCGGAAGACCATGTCCGTCGGATAAGACGTTTCTATCTGCATCGGAGAGTATCCTTTATAGATGTCGCGTCCTGAATGCGGCTCTGGATGTTTCTCGCACCACAAAGCATACAGTCGCGCCATGTAACCTTTTCGTTTAGGGGCCATACTGGTGTCATAACACTCCAGCATGTCGTCCCTGAGTCGATCCGTCCACTTAAAAGTAATGAGATTCCGCGGTCTATCGCATTGACCTCGTCTTGACTGGCTCTCCCAACTCTGGGGTAGTCGGCATTGTTGTCCGACCGATTGTCGGGAGCCCTGCGCGTTCGATTGTTTTGAACCGCACTTCCTACAAATATGTTTGGTGTTATCATTGTTGTTCCCACGAGCAGCTAGGGAAAAGGGTTCGTCCATCCTTGTAGAGCCCCGCGTGCAAGAATAAGGCTGATACTCTGAGAGGTCGCCCGGTACCCCAGAGTCACCGTTTGAGACACCTTACCCAGGTGCCATTCAGCTTTCGGCACGGTTGTTACGCCTTCGCTTAGGAGTTATTCTTTTGGGACCATCCCTGGACAATTGTCTACGACTGCTTATTAATTATTGTAACCATATTCAGCAGAAACCCTTGGGTCAGGGACCCTCTATCCGCAACCCGAGGACGCGTTCGATGGCTTTGTCATAGGCCCTTCGGTTCGATTCCCAAGGAATCAAAACCGAATACCGAATGGCGATCCTGCCAGGATATATATGATATATGATATATATATATATATATATGTATGTATATATATAATACTCCACCTCACGCCAAACCATTTCTAATTTCGCGCCATACGAGATTTGCGAAAAATTTTCATAGCAGTTAAAAAATCAATTATTTCTAATGATGATGCTCAAACTGTTATCAAATCTGCTCTGAAGGGAACAAGAGCAGCTGTAAGAAAAACTTGTGACAAAAAGACCATAAATGAACCACGCAGTTTACCTGTATCCGCTAAGGTAGGCAGGCTTTTACCCTATCTCATACACATTTTCGCAGGCCTAAGTGCGACTGGGGCTCTAGCTGGAAAGTGTCTTTATTTAGAGCCACACAGGCAGGGACTAGGACTTCATCTAAAACCATACAGGAAAATATTAGGGGCTGAATGTCAGTCAAAAAAAATTAAAGCAAAGCTACCACACCGAGCATTAACCGATATTGATTTGCTTCAATACAAAATGTATGAAAATTTCATATTTTCGTGGTGTTTTCATGAGAAATAAAATTCCTGAATTTGGTCCTTATAAACATGCAAAGGCTATCATTAATCTTGATGATAAGGATAGGAAAGTTTCACACTGGGTTGCGTGTAAAGAATTTGATGAAGTTATTCATTTTAATAGTTTCGGCAATATAAGGCCTGCTTCGGATCTCATTCAGTATCTCCATATTGGTAGCATAAAGTAAAATCACGAACGGTATCAGAATTACAATACATATCTTTGTGAACATTTATGCGTGAAATTGTTCTGTCATCAATTAAAAGTTTTCTAGTATGTGTAATCTATATAAACGCGTGCAATAATTATTTAAAGTCAGTCAAGTTTTCACCATCATCATGGTAGATTCATTCACTCTGACGTTGTCTGGAAGGTCACCGATTCTTGAGTCTCAATATTTTCCAGCCATTGAACTTTCACTTTTAAGAAATTATATTCTCAGTCTTGTGCAATTTCTAACCTTTAACTCAATTCCAAATGTGGACCTTGGACCAAATAAATTTTATGTGGGCAATGAAATAATCATAATTCCTACAGGTAGCTATGTAATAGAAGATACGAATAAATATTTGCAGTTGATTTTAGGAAAATCATGAATTAAAATTTCCATGAATCGAAATGATAATACATTACACAGTGAAGTCAATTGTAATCGTGAGATCAATTTTGATCATTCAGATTCTTCTGTCCATTTATTGGGATTCACACATAGAATACTGAAACCTTATTAACTTCAAAAATCAGATTTACTAGTTTCGATAATTAGAGTAAGTTCCCTAAGAATTGAATGTAATATAACTATAGGAGCTCACATAAATGATCAAAAAGTGCACAATATTCATGAATATGTACCTGCTCTGCCTCCAGGATATAAGATCGCTGAAGTTTCTCCACACGTCATTTACTTGCCAGTCACCGTCAGGACAATAGGTCATATACAGCTACGAATAGTTAATCAAGAAGACAATTTAGTGAAATTTTAAGATAAAGTCATAACGATTCGATTGCACATAAAGTCTTTGGGGTAATGAGTATTATTTTTGATAATAGAAAAATTGGTTACAGATATAAAAGTGGGGTAAAATGCCGCAAGAAGTTCAATTGCACACATATCGAAAGGAAGAGAATAAAGTTTATTTGTCATGGATGGAAAAAATTTAAATGTTGAAATGCCCATTATTTTGGATAAGTCTATTGCTAATTGTGAAGTGCATGCGCATCAGCCCTACGCCTCCTCAACTTTTAACAACAGTGACGAAATTCGAATTGCTGTGCAAAATCAAGATCATTGTGTGTTACCAAGCAGAATTTCACTTTATATTCAAGAAAGGTTGACTAAGGCTGATGAAAATCCAGCTTGGTTAATAATGAAATATGTCATTCGTTTGAAGAGGCAAGATACGAGCTCAACGTCATTAAGATTGATAAAAACAAACATGTGGCTCTTACGAGTTTGATGAAAAATTACGTTTTCATGGATTCTAGTAGGAGCACATTTTTTGGAAACGCAGGATTATCAAAAAATAATCATTAATGCCAAGCATGAGCTCATATTGTTTAGATCAAAACATCATAAAGATGCCATTATACAGTTAGTGTCAATGGATATAGTTGAACTTTTTAAAATTGCAATTAATAAGACAGAGGGATTATATTGCCATTTGTGAGATTATTAGATCAACGGAAATTGAAGTTACTGAAGAATATTGAAAAAGATACGCCAATTCAAATAAGTTTTCGTTTCTGGTAATTGTATGAATATTCAGTAGTAGTAAGGCGCCACTATAGGCCGACTGCCCTCATCCTACCCTACATCCCATTATCAGCTAGACTGCTCTTTTATCATTAAGATTAGTCCCTCTGGTCATGGTTAGCGCTGATTTCACACAAGAGTGGGCCTCGAAATATCTGTCATCAGAAGATTGTAAAATCTCTAGAAATAATGCTACCCCTGAAACCGTCGATATAAAAACTGAGTATTATCTAATAAGACGAAAGGACGATGAAAGAAAACATACTGATATAAGCTTAATGGTATTCATAGTGTAAGAAAATGTGAACATGCGCGTTTTCGATCTCAATCGACTCACACTATCAGCCTGCAGCGGTCGTGCAAGTCGCAGGCCCGTCGTTGCTCGCCGTTTGAACGACCGACGGGCGTCTAATGTGCCGGACCGTTGTCCGCCCTTCGGTCGCATTCCAACTCTGGAGGCCTGACGCGTGCATTTAGCAGGCACGTTGGTCTCCAGCCCGTCGGGCCGATCACGTGCCGGCACGTATTGTTATCTGGGTAAATATTGGATATGATAATTAATATCTCTTATGATATCTCTTATTTTTTGAATCTGATGTGGAATCAAATCTTTGTACCTGCACCTCAGGAGAAATATCCGTTGAGAAGACGTCTCAGCTAAACGGCGATTAGTAGTAGTAATTCGTTTCAGAAGTCATTTGTTGTACATTCCATAAACTTGTTCAATATGATGGAAAAAACTTGATGTGTTTCGTCGTGTAAAGTCCATGTTCGATCCAAGACTTGTATTATTGGTATGGAAATATCTATCACCCTCCATATTTAGTTTGAAGATTTGTTTCTTTTTTTGTATAACTGGGGTTAATAATAAAACTCCACAAGTTAGAGATTACAATTAACGTTACCACGTCGTCTGTGAGGTGAGGATCGTAACTGGCTCTATATTATTTTCAAATATATTATTTGAATATATTATATATATTTATATATATAATATATTATATATTTTCAAATTATATATATATATATATATATATAATTT